>JAVYIG010003795.1:0-182295 GCA_035222895.1 Strongylocentrotus droebachiensis
CCAAAAAAAAATCGCAACGACTCAACCAGCCGAAAAGTCGCTCAGTTGGGGGGGGGGGGGGGTAGTGAGCACTTTTTTTTTTTGTGGTCCTCGAAAATTTTAAAATTTGCACCCCCCCCCCCCCCCTTGAGCGCCAGGGGGGGGGGCCCAACCCCCCAAAAAGGTAAAAATCGCGTGATTTTACATGATTTTTTTCTCAAGGGGGGGGGGGGGGCCCGGGCCCCCCGGCCCCCCCCCCTGGATCCGCGCCTGGTCGTCACAGTGGATAAGAAGTCACAGTTCGTAGGGAAAAAAACTTGTCGGCCGACCGACAATATACATCTCACCGACTTCAAACTTCTGCATTGATATAGTACTCGAGGATCGAGCAAGAATACCGACACAGCAGACCCGACACAGCAACATATTTACCCGTGTCTTTCTTGCTCCCTCGACGAGACGACTCCACCCAACAACCCCCTTCTCTCTTTGACTCCCACTCCTCCTCTCTCAGACTCTTACCTCCCATCTCTCTCCTCTCTTTCATCTCCCGTTTCTTTTGTTTCCCTTTCACTCTTATCTTTCTTCTTTTTTCCTTTTTTTTTTCCCCTTTCTTTCCTCTCCTCCCTCTTTTTCTCTTTTCTCTTTCTTTCTTTTCCTTTCTTTTCTTTCTTTTCCTTCTTTCCTTTCTTTTCCTTTCTTTCTTTTCTTTTCCTTTTCTTTTTTTCTTTTCTTTCCCTTTCCCTCTCTTTTTCCCTCTCTTTTTTTCCCTCTCTTTTTTCCCCTCTCTTTTTTTCCCCTCTCTTTTTTTCCCCTCTCTTTTTTTCCCTCCCCCTTTTCTCTTTTTCCCGACGGCAGCGCAATTTTACCGACAATATCCTGACAGGTGGGGGGGTGTCGCACCCCCCACACCCCCCCTTTGGCGACGCCCCTGCCCCCCCCCCCCCCCTTGGCGCTTCTGCTGACGGGCCCCCGGTTTCCAGTCTTGTGCGTGAATATTATGTATTGAAAGGGAGCGTAACGACCAACTAACTAAGACAAACATTGTAAACAGTGTAAACATTATATTTTGGAAATTGGGAGGGTGGACACTGCATTTGAGAGCACCTACAATTAAGCTGATAGATTGTTCGCAAAGTTATCAATGTCTTGTGAAGTCTTTTGCCCCTACCCCTGTTTCGGTCGACATTTGACTAGTATTCTAGAAATGGGCCCTATGTTATACGGCCGATATATAGCACGGACGAATTGTCCAGGATACGTCTACATTGCAACATGCACAAAATGAATTGCACGTAATGTGAATGTACTGCTCTAGAAGAAACTACGTGATCGCGGGGCACTCATCGTGAGTAATGTCAACTTGATTGTCAATTAAAACCTCCGAAATGGTAAGTAGATGTACTTTCCTTATTTCTATATCATTTATATGAAGTATTTCATGTTTTTATGAATCCTTGTTTAATATTACAACTGATAAATCTCTCTAATTTGTCCCTTTTACAGCATAAATTAAAGTCGTCGCAGAGAGAGAAAGTTCGCCAGTTCATTGCGTTCACAAACACGGGAGAGAAGACTGCCATTTACTGTTTACAACAACACGACTGGAGGCTTGATATAGCTTCAGATAATTATTTCCAGAAGCCAGATGTATACTATAGAGAATCCAAAGCAGCAGTTGACAAAAAGACTCTTGAACAACTGTACAAAAGATATAAAGGTAATTATTGACCTTGTCTTGTCTTGCTTGTCTGTAAACAAATGTAATAAATAATAAGAAAATCAAACAAACATGACGAGCACGACTATGAATATTGTCCAGTTCTGACATGTCGTTATTGAGCAACAATATTCAGCGCTAGTTCAGAACTGTGACCATACTTTGGACCTGTGACTCTGGCGTGGAGATACCCTACTAGATCTATGTAACATGCCAAAAATCAACTGAATCTTCATTAGGCAAATTCATGCAAAAAAATATATTCAAAAAAATTGACTTGAAAACACATCACACAATTAGTCTGAACCGAGTCAGGAGCAAATTTGAAGAAATTATATTTTTAAATGTTGTAAAACCAAAGATATAAGAAGAAAACTGACCAAGTATCTGTACTAAAAATCGTACATGTAAAATTGGTCGTAGACATTCGACAGCTGAATATGACGCGCACGGTTGCATTACGTGCGTTCTCGAATCCAAAATCGTACCTCACACACACTCTCGCCATACCGCGAATGGTCCGTCGTGGGGAGCTAGCCGGCTGAGAGTTTGCAGCGATACCAACGCAGCTTCGGAGCTCCGCAGCGCGCCATTTTAGCGGGACTCGGAAAGGTTTGCGATGGGAAGGCAGCGGCCTAGCTTTTTGCCCAAACAACGATAGATCGGCTGATGGCAAAATGAAAATAACTACGATCGAGAACATCGTCGGTTTCTTAACTTTTCAGTGAGATAATTCTGAATTCTAATTGAGACTATATAATAAATTAAATCAACAAAGAAACCTCGGTAGAACTCTTATAACTATACAAAAGCTTGTTTATTTCTTCATTTGACATTTTGTTTTCGACCATTTTTTCGTGCGCGAGTCAATGTAAACTATGTATTACCAAACTTTCAACACGCAAGGAACGGGGAACACTCGCGGACCTCGTAACAAATTTGTTGCAAAAAAAAAAATTTCAAGGGTGATTTTGAAGCAGTGAAGAACATTGGCGCTACAATACGCAGAAATATACTTGAAAGAAACTTAAAAAATAATACCTGAATTTTCAGAAAATCGTATTTGTATTAGTGTACCTAGATGTGACTTGTTTATAAATCAGATTTTATGAAGATTTGTCGGGAAAAAATGTCAATTTTTTCCGTTTGGTGGTCATTTCTAGGCTAATATTTTAAAAGTTGCATCAGTAATGGGCCCGATGTTTCTCTTATCGTACTCGCAGGTTATTTCTACATAGATTAAACATAGGATGGTTAAGGGTAAGACCAGATAACATTTAAAAAAAATATATCCTTCCACCCTCCCATATACAAGTTTTGGGCTGATTATTGCCGACCCACCGCAGCTAGGCCATTCAGATTTTCGTACACGCGCAAAGCGCCCTCTAGTGCCCCATGAATGTGCCTATCTTCATCAATTGTTAAAATATTGGTCATGATTTAAAAGTCGTTATCTTTCCTAATCCTGATTCCTACCTGTTTTGTGTTTTAAGTATTTTTCCTAATAACAAAGACATTATAATATACAATTTCTCACAGGTTTCACGGCAAACCGCTGCACAACACGAGTGCATACCGACAGCGAGGTGCGTGAAGTTGGTGACTGTAATCTCAGATCCTCATTGAATTCATGCAAGTAATTCACGTTATGATGATGATCATCATCATTACGGTCGCTAACTTCATGCATGCACGCCCCTGCTCGAAACCAACCGTCGGTATGCACTTGTATTGTGCAGCCTCTTGGGTTTACTTTTGACATTAACTATGCAAAATATGTGCTGTTTACCCTTCCTTCAAATTTTGCATTAGTCAAACTATTTATTTATTTTTTATTTATTTATTTATTTTTTTTTTTTGGGGGGGGGGGGAGTCCCAACAGATTCAGATTTTGCAGAGTTAGCTGTATTTCATAAAATAAGAGGTGGAATAATTGTTTGAAATGGAAGTGTCATTCTACATTCTATAGGAGCATCAGTCACCCTTGTTTTAGCATAAAATTTAAGCCCTGCAAAGTGCAAACCTATACCAGGAAACCGAAAAGAGAGCCCTCAGATTGAATAACCCAACTTACTGAGGAGTGTACAACACGCCCTTAACACTAAACATATTGTGGAGAGGATTAAGCTCATTTCACTGACTTTGAATCTTAAGCCTTGTGAAGGAAGATAGGTGAATGAATCCCTCTGGATTAGGAGGCTTAATCCGTTGATAATCCTGAACTAAATGGGGATTCTGGATCATCCTTGTCACCTGTCTTCAACCCCAAATGACCTCTAGTCTGCAGCAGGCAGCAAGAAACTACAGAGAAATCATTCATTTTGACTAAGTTCACACAGAAGCGGGTGAAAGCTTGCCTGCTACATGTACATCTTAAAGGTTGCTAGAAGTTTAAACAACGTATTTGTCATGGCCTAGTTGAGAAGTCACCAGACTATGAAGCTCATGGTTTTGCATACTCAGTGCAGGAATGAAATACCTGCCATTGTACTAATTTCCTTAAACAAAACATTTCACCTACATTTAATGCTCTCCACCCAGGTGAAGTAATTACGTACCCAGGAGAAAGAAGGTCCATGAAACAATGCTTGAGCACCTTATGGTAGTTGAACTAAAACCAGGGTAAATAATATGATTGCAGCATGGGCCTTCAAGGAGAGCAATATTAATCCACTGCCTACAAGATACCATTAGTAATACTACTATCATTCTTATTAGTATGACTATTAGTATTTAATCTTATTTTATTATGGCTGCAGGGCTCAATACTAACTTTTTTGGAAGGGGGTCCAGATTGTATGTACGAGCCCTATGTAAAATGTTAAACATTTTTTGCGGGGGTCTTTTCAAAGATATTGTGTGCCCATGTGTCCTTGGCGCATGTTAGTGTGGAGCTCAAAAAACTATATTATTATCTCATTCGATGATGTATTGATTTCATTTCAGATCCACAGGAGGATGATAAGATTCTAGCGGAGGGGGTAGCTAAGTTCTGCGAGGACCTGAACCTCGATCCTGCCAGCAGACCTGTCCTCATTATCGCATGGAAGTTCAAAGCAGCAACCCAGTGTGAATTCACACGTAAAGAATTCACCGATGGCATGACAGAGTTAGGGTGAGATTCAAATACAAATACTATGATTTCTTTGATGGTTGCAGAGGTTTTCTCTGTTGAGAGCCAGAACGGTATTAAGCCTGTGTAGAAGGTGTAACTTGACCCCTAAGGCTCTGAGCAGATGATGCATGATTTCTAGGCTGCATGTTCTATGATGATTTTTGAATTTTTAAATCAAATCCAATTGTTTACATTTGCTGATCCAAATAATGTTACTTGTTATTACTCGATTTTATTATAAGCGTTCAAACCCACTTTTCCGTCTATAATTAACTTTGATTAAAAATACAGAGCAGAACTCAAGATAGCATTAAAGTTATTTAAAGGCAGGCTTTACTACTTCAGCCAGGAGGGATTAGACCACACAGCGAGCCAGCGAGGTCACTGTGACAGGTGGCTATCTCATTAACTCGGCTCTCATTTAACATAAGAAAAAGAGGATCATGGGGGACTAACAGGCACGGATTGGGGAAGTTTTCTATATAGAGGGAGCTACAAGTAGGACAGTGTGCCTTTAATATCCAACATGTAGAAAATATTCATCACCCCTGGACGAGATACTTCCACAAACTACCCTTACCTTCGCCACCAGCCAAATTGGAACCCTAACATTAGCTATATCTTAGACTAAAGAAAACCAGGAGAAAATCTTGGCCTACTGTTTATAGTCATTCTTTTTTTATATAAAGCCAGAATGGACTGCATGAATACAAGATTAATACAGGGTTATTTTTCCATAACGATACATTTTTGAATACATGTTATATTTTGTTTTTACATCAGGTGTGACTCGATACAGACGCTGAGACTAAAAATACCTACGTTGGATAATGAACTCAGGGATACGTCTAAGTTCAAAGATTTCTACCAGTTCACATTTAACTTTGCTAAGAATCCCGGCCAGAAGAGTTTAGGTAAGACTTTCATAGATATAAGTAATAACCATTTTTTTTTAAATTTCATACACTCCACAAATGAGGGTGCTTAGCAAGAATTATCCACACAAGCTGTTTCTTTAGACTAAAGTCAATACCCGAGGGGCTTTGACTTTTTCAACGATCCCGAGGGTGGATAAATATATTGATTCCTGAACATCTGATCCGGTACCTGCATTCCATATTTCTTGAAAGTCTCAACTGTTAAAGTTAGATCTAGACACTGAAAGTGGCCGGTCACAAAAGTGCTAATGACCAGTCACCCAATGCCTGTTGAACAAAATAAATGCACGGTCGAATGTTTGCTTTCAACCAACCAGACGAGTAAGGAAAGATGGCGTCATTTTATAAAGTACCTATTATGAGATTCAGTTGGATTAATTTACAAACAGACAAAAAGTGCACAGCCATGACTCCTTGAAGTGCATTCCGGCCATCAGGCACCATTTTTATACCTTCACCATTCATGCATGTATTGTTTTATTACAGTGTAACCTCATAAAAGATAAACTGCAATTTTAGCTTATTCCTTTCTCTTTCTATCCAATTGTTATCTAGATCTTGAAATGGCAATTGCATATTGGAATATAGTACTTCAAGGAAGATTCAAGTTCTTAGATGAATGGACGCAATTTCTCAGAGTAAGTATAGTTAGCAACATTGAACCTTGAAATGATGACATCTTTCAGCAGCTCCAAGAAGCTATTGAAAGACTACCTGTCGATAAAAGCACCACATTTTATTGTTTCCCTTAAGTATTGGGAAATGATGTTACAATAAGAAACATTGTTCTAAATAAAATGTGTCCTAAAGGAACTAGTAAGGAACCCTACACAATTTATTATATTTAAAACTCCAAACATTTGGAAACCTTAGAGCTAACTACACCAACATGTTGACCCCATGACAACTTATCATCAAATAATACTCCAAGGAATTTGATAACCTGCACCTGCTTAACTTTATTATCATTCATAAATATTTTGAATCTGGTAACATCAATATTATGTTAGGTAAAAATCATCATATTTGACTTTGATGTATTCAGAACAAGTCTATGAAGTTTCAACCATGCTTGTACTTCAACAAGTTTGACATTCACTTCATCAACAAGAGTAGACAGATTTTTATAAGCCATTGAAAAAGTAGTATCATCAGCAAACAAAATTAAGTTTAATTTATCAGAAGTATAGCAAATATTGTCAATATACAACAAAAATAAAAGAGGAGCAAGAATGGAGCCTTGGGGTACCCCATGCGAAATAGATTTATATTTAGAAGAGATCAAATTATAAACTTCAAACTGTTGTTGATTGTGTAAATAATTTTTAAACCAGTCTAATGTGATACCTCTAATACCATACATAGATAAAGTCCTTAACAGTACTTTATGATTCAAGCAGTCAAAAGCTTTAAATAAATCTAAAAATAAATTCACTGTGATTTCCTTGTTATTAAAGGCCAGATAAATATTGTGGAGAAACTGAATCAAAGCAGATGATGTTAAGCGTGAAGCTCTAAAGCCATATTGATTCAAAAATAAATATTTTGCTTCTCAATAAATACGATTATATACACATCTCTCCAGGACGGTAATTGGAGAACCACTTTTATGAATTGGAATAACCTTGGCTATTTTCAGTTGGTCAGGAAAACGCCCAGTTGTATTGAATCATTAAAAATGTTGCAAAGAGGATGACAAAGTGTATGTATAGTCTTTTAACAACAGCTACATGTGTATGTACCTGGTGGCAGTTTAGCTCGTGCTAACAAGTTATTTTTGTTGTCAATATCAGTGACTTTAGCAGATTCATAGTTATAGTTTCCTTACAGGCAGTTAGTGTGTAGTCTTCCAATTTCTTAATGATAGAACTAAAGTCTGCCTGTTCATTATAGGCTTCTTTGCATCCCCTCTATAGAGGTTTCTAGTTTGGTCCAGTACCTCCTCCCCCCCCCCAGATGTTAACCTTATGACTACTGAATTCCCTAACTCCCATAGGCTTAATACAGGGACCTACTGGTTCCAAGATGCAGTGGGTTACACAATAGTGTCCAATCAGAGATATAACAGATAATACATGTAGCTTATCTGGCTCAACAATTAAAACTCTGTGAAGTCACCCTTGTGCACTGAAAGATGTGCTGGTATGGAAGATGGGGCAGGGTGCAATGTCTCTAAGTATTTCCTTGTCTAAATCTTTCAAGGATAGATATAGGGAAGTACTTGGTTCATTAAAATATTTATATTTCCTTACAAAATTGACAATATATCAAAAACAGAAAAACTACAGTGAAATATGCGTGGGCAACCATCTACCGGTATATAAAAAGACCACCTTTACGATTTCCCTTGAATTATGTTTGCCACTGTATACTAAAGCAGTCTGTATGTAAAGACAACTTCTCATGTCTCCCTTGAGTGGGCTCTATGAAGAGGTTTCATCAATAGAGGCATATATTCTGGAGTTTTGAAAATGGCTAACAACATTTAGATAGGTCATCCTTTATTATAGGGTAAACATGACAATAAGAGGGTTCCGTCCACCCTATCTAGTATTAGATGAAAAATATGTTTAAAACCGTATACCGGTATGCAAATGAATCAGCATCAATTATTTCTTATACTCTAAGTAATAAATCCTATTCATATGATGTATGTATTTTGCTGTTGTTTTTGCTTCAATGGAAATTGTCATAGGTTGCAACAACATGTTTCATATATAATTCTACACCAAAATATAGAAAATAGAGATGTGCAATTTTAGAATTTTGTGTAAGAAAACACATTGCAGTTTGTTGTTTGGTGTTTGTTTTTAAATAGGAGCATCACAAAAAGTCAATACCTAGGGATACGTGGAACCTGCTGCTTGATTTCAGTAACATGATTGCTGATGACATGAGCAACTACGATGAAGAAGGTAAGTTTCAGACAAAATTGGGGGGAAATAGGACAATTTTGAGGGGCCAGTGACACAAAGACATAACTCTATTTTGGCCATTTTGAGAAAGAGTCGTTTATGTGTCACTGAGCACTTGGACCTTAAGTAGGCCCGAGTCATCACAGGTTTTACCCGGGTTTGACTTGAAAATTTCGGGCGGGCACCGGGTACCCGAAATTTTCACCACTGCACTGACACTAAAAATCGTGTGCATGCAGCGGCGGGAGTTAGACTAAGTTGCTGTTCTAATAATGCGACGGAAAAGACAGTTACTGCTTTCAAAACAATAAAATAATCAATTGAATTAAATTAAGATGCTTTAAAAAATAAATGGATATCGTTTCAGTTGACGGTAGGTGTCGTAGTTGTCATGCAGTAGACTGTAGAGGGCAGTATGCAGCAGAGAGTGGAAAAAAGCGCGGGCCTGAGATCACGTGATGTTCACGTGCCTATTACGTGATTTTTTCCCTCTCTGCGAGCTGCCGTATTCAGTCTATAGCCTACTGCGCTGCATGCATGACAACTACGTCTCATTTCAAAATGATGGCTAGCTGAACTCTATATCGAGTACGTAGCTCATGAAATATCATTATTTCTGTAAGATATTATGAATATCTATAGTATAATTTGTCAAAGCAAATAACTATTTTACGGTAATTTTGTTGAATTGGAGTCCCTCAAAGTCTTACGTGATGTTTTTTAATTGGTTCAATGTTTATTGTTCCGATCAGGTCGGATGACGGTGTAGGGATGTAAACATGCATATCAAGCTTGACTCGTAACTTCTGCTTGCCGTTATACACAAATTTTTAAAACGAACGAAATGCATGCACTTCGATGTTATTTCAAGAGCTTTAATTTATTTTCCTTCATCAAACTATCAAGGGTTAACCATTATATTGTAGATATATTTTGACAATTAAATTAATGCCTTTAGTATTCCGATTTAATTGCAATAGTCTAATCAACATTTTAGTCTTCTGTGTGGCATTTTCTTTCTCTGTCTTCAGTGGGTCATAGATCTATTTCCACTTCCGTTTCTGGCACTCGATCGGTACCACGAAGCGTGATTCCTTTCTTGCAGCCTCAATTTTAGAGCGATAAAAACACCTACCGTCAACTGAACTATATCCATTTATTTCTAAAGCATATTTATTTGATTATATTGAAATATAAGTTTGTGAATTGCATATTTGTAGTTCTATATTTCAAATATCAGTGTGAAATTTAATTTTGAAAAACCCAAACCCGAAAACCAAAAAACCGGGTTTCAGCTCGACGGCCCGGGCGCGGACCAGTTTCGACTCAGGCCGAACCTTAAGGAGTTTTGTTCTATATTTCACTAGCCATCAACTTCAATGGGGTGTTGGGTGGAGTTAGCTCTTTGTGTTTCCTGGAAAGCCCACATTTTTCTGAACATTTTGATATCAATACTCATTTTGGCAAAATATGGAGTTACGTCTTTCTATCACTGAACCCTCAATATGAAACATTTTAAGTCCACTAAACTTATGAATGATTTAATATTTGGGAAGAAGAAGGGCCTGACCCTAGCCTTTTGTTGCAAGCAGACTGTCCTTCCTGTGTGTGAAAGAAGAACACATCTAATTTCTAAATAGTCTTTTTGAATTAACAGAACCTTGTATAGACAAAACGCTATCAAATATAATACATAATATAGTCTTAATACTGTAACTAATTGCATAAAGTAAGATACTGTTTTGCTTAAGTTTTGTCCCTTCATGTATACAGTTAATGAAAGATTTGATTACTTTACTCTCCCCCAGATGAAAGATCACATATTTCAGGACCACATGATACATGCACATGTAAATAACTGTTGAAATGCAGAATTGATAAAAAGATTAAAGATAAAGACCATTTATGGTCCTGCGATTGCATTGTGAAAGAAACGTTGTGGAATCGATCAGAAAAGGTTGATCATCTAGCATATAAGTATTGGTGTGTACTGCAAGGTTCTGGAATCATCAAAATGATAAGAAATTTGGCCCAGTCTTCGTAAAGTTTCAAGCACTGTACACTGAAAGATGTATATGGGACTACGCACACGTGCGCGACACGTGTGTTTATCTCTCACACACCAATAGATAAACAAATTTACCAAATATATCAATTAGTTGGCGGTTTCCCGGCAAAATTGTTATCATCATGTATTAGTCAAAACATATTCTTTCACATGATTGGTAATAAGAGCTTCCATTTCATATTTTGAAATTGGGGCGTTTCCAACACTGGTCTTTACCTTTAAAGTTTAGTTATCATAGGTGTTCTATCACCTCCATTACATTGAATTGTTCTTATTGAAAGAATTATTAAAATCTTTAATGTGTTTTTTTACCCAAAATTATGATTGTTTTGCCTCTTTTTATTTGTTTTTAGGTGCTTGGCCAGTTCTAATAGATGCATTTGTTGAGCATGTGAAGCCATCAATACCCTGTAAAAGTACAGTAGTGTGACAGCATGAAACATCTCTCCTCCTTCCTGCCGCCATGCCCGCCAATCAGTTCCTCAACAGTTACTTTCACGCTTGAATTCCACGCCGAAGGATGTACGATGACGCCTTGCACGGGACGAGAGACGTTGAAAACACCTGGAAAGATTTTTGTGAAGTCGTCCGCGGAAAGGCATCGTGAACACTGTGTGTGAGGTTGCTGCATAGCCTCTATGTTTTTCTACAGAATATGTGTATTATAGAGAGCAAGTATGCCATGCTTTATACAGTGTTTGAACTTTTCTTGTGTGAAAGCAAGCTGCATGATGTTGAGACTAGAGAGAGGAGTAAATCATGTTTATATTCAGTATTGGGAGAGTTGTTGGTGTGCCACTATTTATCTGTTAAAGGACTAACTTTAAGGATGTGTCTGTTCTTGCGAAACACAAAACGTCCTTTTCATGTTGAGCATGCACCAAGGTCGCGGTCATTGTTTTTCAATATTTTGTTCCTCCATTGCGGCCAGTGGTTTTAAAGGAAAGGATGATTCTTATTTATCTGATTTTTGCATCCAAATGTATCTGTACTATTCTTTGTAAGTTCAGCCATCTTTCCAGTGCGGATGAGCATTTGCATTGATGATTTAATGGCCGTAACCAAATAGTTTTGATGAACTCAGGCCCTGTCTTTAATACAAAGAGATGCGATCGATCCGGATTAATCACAAGACCTCCAATCAATCTCAAATGTACAAACTTCAATCTCTTAAGTACAGAGTTGTAATTGTTACCAAGTTGTCGACCAATTTGAATCAATCACTCCTCTTTGTAAGACAATGCTGGTGTGTTGTTTGGATCAGAATTTCAGTTATTATTAAGTTTAATATCAGCAATTCTGGAAACACCATCTATTTCCAAATAAAACCGTATGCTAGAAGCAGCGAGACGATGCAGGCCCAACAAGTCAGCAGCATAGCAAAGTTAATTGTGTTGGTTCATATACTCTGTAGGGTTTCTCTTTTCTTGATATGAGTTATTATCTCTTCCTTCTTTCATTCTCTTTACTCTTCTCTCTGATCTCGAACATCCCCTGTCTCTCCCTTTTGCTTGTTTCTGCTCTCTTCTGTACTCTCATTATCTTTTCTTTTTCCGCTCTCATCTCAACAATCTGCCCCCCTTTTTTTCTCTACTCTTTTATCTTCGCCAGTCCTCTCTTTCCTCTTTTCTGCCCATCTCTCATCTTCTTTCAAATTTCCTCTTTTGAGATTTGTTATATAATCATATTTCTGTTCTTCCATGGTGTAATAATTTAATTAATTTTATTAATATGTCAAGCATGTACATGTTCAGGGTAACAGGAAGGGTGTGTGTATGTGGGTGGAGGGGGTCAACCTGGTCTAAAACATGAAACTTTCATGATTTTCGCAATGAAAAGTCTTTGGCAAAAATTGAGTGTTGCGGCAGTTATGGAATTGATTCTTGTGCTGCATGAAACTTTTGCAATAGACCCTACCGCCAATACAGTGATAGACAGTAGAGGGCTACCGTACGTTTCTTTGACGCTTCGCAGGTGATAACATGCACAGATAGGATACTGGTAGAGACGACTATACACGGTTTCCTCCTGTTTCACTTAAAGCAGTGTCATCAAATTCCTGAATTTACTGAAGTATTGTCCAAGTTTCATGAACTACCCTGATGATTTTATAAAAAAATATGTAGGTAACATCATAATCTGTTGCTTATATTTCATTGGCTCCAAAACTATCATTTCTATCGCACTTTCCAGTTTTCGACCCAATGTATTTGTATGGGACCTGGCAGTGCCTTTTCCCCATATACATGTACATGTACCTATGGTCAATGCTGCCCTCTTTGGCTGAATACCGTAGTGATGATAGTGAGAATTCTTAACCACTTTTGAAGTTCTTGCACATGAAAGTTTCAGGTCTACATCACTTTTACCTTCAGTTTTCATTTTTTCTACAGATACAGTTGAACCGTGTAAGAACAAAGTCCTTGTAAAACAATAAAACAGAGACCAACAAAATCTCCTCGTTTTTACAAGCTCTTATTTCGTCATTACTCTTTACAACAAGGTTCCACTTTATGAATAGCCATCATAAGCAAATCATATCCTCCTCATTCTACATGGCATACACTGTCTCACCCAACTCATTGGATTATGTTAACAGCGCTTGTTTTGGCACATGTACATCTAACTTGGAAGGTCTGTGGAACTAAATCAGTCATGCATTTTTATGTTATTTTGTTAACAGGGATTGCTTTGGTACATGTACATCTAACTTGGAATGTATGTAGTATTAAATCGCTCATTATGCATTTTCATGTGTGAATATTCTGTTTTACAATTGGTTGGTCATCATTTTGTTGCATGTAAACAATGTTTGTGTTTTAGACATCATAAAAACATACAACATGTACTGAGGTCATTTTTCATGCAATATTCCTTTGTTAACGTCAGTAATTTTGGATGTCAATGCATGTCGCTGGTCTGGTGATTCTTCATTGCCATTACAAATTTAGAGAAATCCTGTTTGTTTGAGTCTGGCTTCCAAAAACTAGACAATGTATCATTAGCCAAGAACCAGAAGAGCATTAAAGACACATAGTAGGAGGTTTTCATGGGGAATTCGACAC
The DNA here is from genome assembly GCA_035222895.1 of Strongylocentrotus droebachiensis. Classification (NCBI taxonomy): domain Eukaryota; kingdom Metazoa; phylum Echinodermata; class Echinoidea; order Camarodonta; family Strongylocentrotidae; genus Strongylocentrotus; species Strongylocentrotus droebachiensis. The sequence goes on from JAVYIG010003795.1 coordinate 13,801, forward strand.
CATTCGGGTGTTGTCAGTCACCAAGAATGGACTTCACTTTTACGACAGACTGGTCTTGTGTAATGTTACTGTGCCTAGCCTACCACCTTACACAACATGCGTTATCCCTTCATACTTTATACTTTTCTGAGACTGAGAAATGTAATGTGCATTGGTGTTCTTTATTGTGGCACTAATGTATGTCACCCATCATTAAGCTGAGATTCGTTAGGACCAAGGGCTCGTTCATATGATGCTGTAAGCAATGACCCCAAAAAAGAAACAAAGAAGTGCTGCAGGTTTTTTTGAAATGTGTAGATGAACTTGCAACTGCTTGCAACAAACAAAAGTACTACTTGTATCCACTTAGCTAGTGTTATAAGATACAGAAGTTTGAAGCATATTACCCTTAACATCATCACTAAAAAACCTGCCATGCTTTGGCTGCTTCATATCTGAACAAGGCTTATGGAGCAGCGGCACCATCCAGTATATTTTTCCTTTGATCATTTATAATTCAGACTGGAAAACGGCTTTAGAATTCCTTAATTTTCATCATGGAAGATCACTCAAATAAATATTGTTCTCCACTGTCAATTTATCATTTAACTCGGTCCCTTGAAACTTTAAACTGCTTATTATATGTATCAAAATAGCAACGTGTGTTATTCATGTTGACAACATCGTGCATTCATGAAACCAATAGAGAATTGCCTCTTCAGCTTGATATGTTGAATTTCAGTTTAGAGGTTGAAAACAAACGCATGCTTAGAAGGAGAGATGTATCAAACAAGTCTTTGGTTGTATTGTACAAATGTATAGTAAGAAATAGTTTGGGGGATTCCCCGAGCTTGTTAATTATATCATCATCCGATTACTGCTGCAGAGTCTGAATTCCCTACGTGCAAGGGATTACAGGTGAGATCTGCATTTTAACATAACAAAGCTAGAAAATGAGAATTTTATCTTTTAGATATCGGTAGTGTAGAAATAGTAGGAAGGATGATATAGTAAGCTAGAGAGAGATGTTGGGTTGTGTATGCATTCTATATATTTGTAGACACATGTTGATTTTGGTGATGAACATATAAATTGAAATGTTATAGAGTGTGTATAAATATAAAAAAGAATGATTTCTACATTAATATCATAGATGCATATTTGTCTTTGTTTTGATTTTTAGTGTGTTGTCTCTTGATAATTATGAATATGAAAAGGCAGATAAAATCTTACTTTATGACTCGCACATCATTTGCCATTTCTGACGACAAACGGTCAAACTGTTCGAAATTTCGTGCCTCGCTCTCTCTTTCTCGGCATTCAAAACATGGTTCACCAGTCTTTTTCAGGACTCCTTTCATTGTCTCTTCCCCTCTCACACTACAATATCAAATGGTCCTTCATGGAAAGTAACCAAAAGAATACTTCTTTCTCATTCTCTTTTCTTTTCAATCCCCTTTCAAACCCAATTGCCTTTTTCAGGACTACCCACATGGCGCAATTGCAAACTCAATGAATCTTATATACACCACCACGCAAAACACAACCTTTTAAAGATCAACAAACATCACCTTTGATTTGTCATTTACTTTTAATTGTATCCAGATCCAATAAATGACAACATCATAACTGAGACGTTAAAAACAGCAATAACTTATATTATGACCAATGTCTGAACGAATTGCCCAACCCAAAATGAAAGATAACGAAACTGATTATCATACTCTCTGGCTGCTTAATATATCCCATCACACAAACACATGTGCTATCCTCATACAACAAACAAACTATGTATATGATATACAGGAAAGGTCACTATCGAGGCAAAAAAATATGAAAGTACTGCAATAAAATCGCAGACGTCAATTAAATGAAGCGTTTGTTTTAGATATCGAGGCTCACACATTCTATCAAACTGGATTTTACTTTAAATTAAACAACTAAATGAACTACATGGATGCAAGTAGTAACTCTGTTCTAACTAGCACTTTGTACATGATTCATAAATATATTCATATAATAATTGGATACAATAGAAGCAACACAAATCTATACAAGGTGCCTCTGCGACTGTAGGTGTTACATTTTGATCTTACGTCCATACTAAAACTATTGGCACACTAGAACATGAGACACTGTCTTAAAAATTCATTCTAACACATTTTGAATTAGCATTGTTCCTTATCTTAATAGTAAAACAAACGCAAAGAAATATACCAATATTTGTGATGACAGCTAGTCTGTGAGGATACATTTGTACAAAACATATCACATGAATATCATTAGCACCATTTTTGTCATTGTCTTACAAAAAATACACACTTCATATGCAGCACGTATGAAACTTTGCATAGTTTACAATATTTATACATGTATTTGAACCTGTGGTTGGCAAGAAGACATGATCTACAAGACATAAAACAATTTGTGATTTGTCTGTGATTTATGTATGTTTTCTTAACAGTGGATACTCCATGATTTCATTTGATTTGACAATACATACTAGTCACTATGGTAATACACAGGCAAGATTGAGCATCAAAATTTGCTGGTCTTTTCTTGACTAAATGTTCTTGCAATGCTTATCATTAGCGATTAAAAATTCTTGTCATGGTTCACGTAAGAGCTTATCAGAATAAATACACCCATTGAAACGTATCCTGCCCTTTCGAGCAGTAAAGATCTACAACTAGCACACAAGTTTATCTTCCATAATAGCGGCCAATAATCCATGATATAAAAAAACAAGCAAGATAAAGAAGGCACAGATATTTTATAAAAGGGATGGCAATCTTGTTATAAAAATGTACATTAATTACATGTATATTCGTAAGCTAATAGCACACACTACAAACTCAGAGAAGATGTTTTTATGAGAAAATAGAAGTGATGTTTTGAAACACAATTAAAAACCAAATTACTTCTATCTACAGATGGAAATGCTATACTCAAATGTGAGGGAAGAGTGAAAGTATGTACACACCAATATGTAAGATTCATTCCAATGGTGAAATGCTACAAAAGTATGAAGTTGAAAAGACTTACTGGGTGTATATTGTTAAGTACCCCTGAAATAAAATGTTCAACATGGACTATCTATGGTATCAGTATGATGTATAGCACTAGAATAAAATCCCATACTATAGTTCACTTTCAAAATAAAATATGGCAGTATGTCCTTGTAAAATACTTATTTTCCCAATTTAAGAGCAGAATTTAGTTATTTTCTCTGAATCCAATTTCAATAACGATCAATCCTTTGTTAAGAATCTGAAATGTTTTTCTAAGCATTTGAACATACAGATTTATCCATTTGGTCTTGCCTTTATTACCAAACAATAACTGAAAAGTACATGTAGCATCTCATTCTTGCATATGTGAGTATAAATCCAATTATGTGTCATCATTATAAAAAATGATTAAACCAAATTAAATCCTGATGAATTCATAATGTACAGCTCTAAATGATGTCTCTGATGGTCTTACACTATGACTCCAGATTATCGATGCAACGCTTTTCTTTGTTGTTGTTGCAGACATCTTCCTTGAAACACCTGAGTGTGGTAGCTACTTCGCCAGGTCTTGCCAACATTCAGAATCATCTTGTACACATCCCTTATGCTTCCATCATCTTCCTTCACTCAAGAGGGGTCTGAAAGCATTCTATTTTACCTGTTTTTCATACTGAATGGTGTTCCATTGACTTCAACCCTTCGTCTAAACCTAAAATATTTTGTTGCTGAACATTTTTACCAAGAACCTGATTGACTTTCAGATCGACTCTGCAGCTCCGCTCCTGTCTATTTAATCCATGTAAAAGGGGTATCAAAGCATCGACTTTCGCTTGTTTAAATTGGATGGTGTTCCTCTGTTGTTAACCCTCTGTCTAAACTTATATAAGTTGTTTCTGAATCTCTATACCATGAACCTTGTTTAGTTTAACTGAATTAGTGAAGAATGGGGCTTAGTTTAGTTGTTTTTTTGACACACTCTGCAGCGGCTGACCACAGACTGTAGCTGTCCTGATTTGATAGTGCGTTTCCTGGGAATGGCAAACTGGTCTTCCTCGTCGATGACTGTCAACCAGAAGCTGTATTCGTTTGAGAAGAAGTGACAGTTACCTCTGCCATTGCACTCGATGAAAGGCGTGGCACGGAAGTTCTCCAGGCAGGAGCCGACCGATTCAAGGCCTTGACCGCCGCCTTCAGAAGCTGCTGTGTACTGTTGACAGAGAACCAGAAATAAAAGTTAGGGTTAAGGTTGCAATTGGACTTTAGGTTAATTATGTTTTTATGTTTATGATTCTAATAGGGACTTCGATACCAAATTATGTCTAACCTGAATATGCTGTTGCTGAATTTGCATACTGTGAACATTGTTTTAATAGTTAAACTGAATTAGGGAAGAATAGACCGAAATTTAGTTGACTCTGAGACACGTTACTGCAGCAGCGGACCACAAACTATAGCTGTCCTGATTTGATAGTGCGTTTCATGGGAATGGCAAACTGGTCTCCCTCGTTGATGACTGTTAAGTGTTGCAAGCTCAATGATGCCAAAGCAGGAGGTTTATGTTTAGGGTAATTAGGGTATAATGTCCAGCTCAGGATTGAAATTAGGAATTCAGTTAGAGCAAGTAATTGACCACAGAGCAAATATTGCAGGAGAATGTGTTATAGAACATGGCGACTTCTTCAAAAAAGTACTTAAGACAGATACCTTCAGTTTTTAGAACTAACTATTAAAATTAAGATGTAAAATGACTATTAAACACTGCAAAAACAATACTATTTTCTTTCTCTTTTTATTTTTTTTTACATGTAAATTTGACCAGTAGTGTACCTACAGAGTTTTACTAATACAGCATCAATTTGAGACCATGCAAGCACCATGAGTCTCCGAGCTGGAAGATAACGGTGCTACTACATGTAGAGAGAAGATTATTATTGTGGCTTACCATAGTGAAACTGTACCCTGTCCAGAGACTCCTCCACCCTCCTGGACACTGTGGAATCTCCTGTGACTGACTGTGAATCGCAAGGGATTGAGTGGGAGCCTCACACACAGTGCAACGACTGATATATGGGTCAATCTGTTGGTTCATCAGGGGCATCATGGGAAGGGGCTCGTTGGTGGTCAGCCAGTAGGAGCGGTCATTGCGGCTGGCGTAGTTGCAGACGTTGTTGAAGTTGCAGAAGAGGAAGGGCATGGTGCTGAAACGTTGCAAGCAAGAGCCAGCGTCACCTGTACAGATTTTGAATTTTAGGAATATCAATATCATACAACAGTGAGATCATTATCATCATTGTATAATCGCACCTGTGCAACACTATCAAAAGAAACAAAAAGTGGCATTTGCTCTGGATTGAAGGAATCCGGACTAACCAACTTATCCTAGAAGGAAATCTACACATACACGCATGGATATAACACTTCTCATCAAAGAAAAGGGCTTACTCCATCATAAGTTGCTTCATGCAGTGGTCAATCAGGTTTATTTTCTTGCCATATTCCTGTTTTCCTGCACCACATCGAAAGCCACAGAAAAATGCAAAACGGTCACCCAGAGAGATTACTAATACAGGTACATCAATGAATTTCCGCACTTCCCTAGATCTTGATGTTGAGCATGGCCACTGCAGATGGAGAAGAGAATACTGCAAACAAGGACATCATCACCATCATGAATCATTATACATGTTCCCTCAAACTCTTGATTTATGGCTACATTGTACAAGACATTAGATACCTACCTAGATCTTGATGGTGAGCATGGCCTTTTAATACTGAATACAAGGACATCATCTACATCATGAGTTATAATTATACATGTTCCCTCAAACTCTTGATCTATGGCTACATTGTACAAGACATTAGATACCTACCTAGATCTTGATGGTGAGCATGGCCTTTTAATACTGAATACAAGGACATCATCTACATCATGAGTTATAATTATACATGTTCTCTCAAACTCTTGATGGCTACATTGTACAAGACATATTAGATACCTATAGATCTTGATGGTGAGCATGGCCTTTAATACTGAATACAAGGACATCATCTACATCATGAGTTATAATTATACATGTTCCCTCAAACTCTTGATCTATGGCTACATTGTACAAGACATATTAGATACGTACCTAGATCTTGATGGTGAGCATGGCCATTGCCCATGGAGAAGAGAATACCGTACTGAATATAAGAACATCATTTTCACCATGAGTCATAATACATGTTCTCTCAAACTCTTGATGGCTACATTGTACAAGACATTAGATACCTACCTAGATCTTGATGGTGAGCATGACCATTGCCCATTGAGAAGAGAATACTGAATCCACGCCACAGTTCCACGGTGCCTGCAGGACAGGAGGGTACATTCCTGGACTGGCTGTGACGGGTGATGAAGTGCCCTCTGTTGGGCCGGATACCGGTGTTTCCTCCCATTCCCTTAGGACCAGGTGATCCAGGTCGTCCTGTTAGAAAGGGACAAGGCAATGATTGGCTACGATCAGTTGAAGATATGAAAATAGTATACAAATACCGACTTGTTTAAGGAGCATTACTTAAAACTATTTCGCCAAGGTGATCTTGAGGCTATATTCTACACCTTTGATCCTATAAAGTCCTGGGACATAGCACAATATTGATATCAGTAATATGAAAAACATGAATTTCTACCATTAATTATATCGATTATACATGCCTGCCCTATAAATATACTGACTCCTTTTGAGGGGAAATGGTAAAAACTATTTTCCAAAAGCGGTCTTGAATCTAAAAATTGTCTAGAGAATAGCACAGTCTAGAGATCAATGAGATAATACATTTATTATTAACATGACCAGAAGAAGAAGAAGAAAACAAAACAATTTAAACAAAACAATGTTTGTTTTACATACTGGTCATTATATGTGAGGTCCTATGAAGTTAAGTTTGCTTTTACAACATAGAGGTTGGTTTGAATGATCATAATACTGTCAAACTTGTACATAAAGACTATTTAAATCACAACTGAAACTGTATCTTTTTATCTAAAATGTGAATTTTACTGCATGTAGATTATCGGTTGAGCTATATTTTTTTTTACCTTGCATATATTCATTACTTTACTTTGATTTGAAAACTTTGGATACACATGTATTATAAATTCATATATCATTTTCATTATTATATTATAAAAAGTAATCAGAGTTAATTATGCTGTTTATACATGAACCCTTGGGTACAGATTTGAAAAGGAAACTGTGGTCTTTATTTAGAGGTTGGAACTATAAGGACAGATTAAATACCTCCATATCCAGACTCTCCACTGTCTCCCGGGAAACCAGGCATTCCTGGCTCTCCGTTGCGCCCTGGTAGACCAGATGGACCAAAATCTCCAAATGGACCAGGTCTTCCTTTGGGTCCTGCACAAGGAAAACAGCCCAAATACATACAATATCATTTCAAAATCCTTTCAAATTGAATTTCTAACATATCAATGGGTACAAAAGAGTCACAAAAGTAAAACAAAAACGATAATGAAAGAAACCTTTGTTTCACATGCGTGCAATATTATTATCCAAAATATAAAACACATTGTGGAAACAGTTTTCTGAATATATATATATACCAAGTACTTCGATATCGAGAACAATCGATATCGACAGCTGCCAATAAGTAAGTATACCTTCTTAAATGCATGCAAGCATTAACATTGTCCAAATCTGACACATATAATCAGGAATCAAATTGTTCATATACTAGTAGCCCATTACTTATTAGCAAAAAGACAGAGATTATGTTTGATATGAGAGAGAGGTAAAGAATTATGGTAAAAAGTCAGATGTTCCCAAAACATGCAGTGCCTGAGTAGAGTAACACCCAAAACAATTTTTAAGGTCAGCCATGCCCACTGGTATTGATCTGTGTAAGTTTATTTACCTGGAGGTCCCAGCGGTCCATCGATGCCTGGTAAACCAATCCTTCCTGGGAACCCAGCAAATCCTTGTTCTCCTTGCTCTCCCTTCAGTCCTTTCTGGGCAAGACCAGGATCTCCTCCGTCTCCTTTCACTCCATTGAATCCAGGCTGACCTGTAATGTTCATAATAATGATAATAGTATACAGTACGCTTGCGGGTGCACCATGTGAGAGAGAGAGAGGGAGGATTGAGGAGTCCTGAAAAGGGCTCTGACTCGGTAATCTTTCTTGAGGGTTTGTTAGTCCGGCCTGAACAGGACTGTTGGTATAGTCTTGAAAAAGACTGTTGGTTATCTTTCTTAGCTTATACTTCTAAGGAGAACTATAGCGCTTGGAGAGGATGAGTGACGGGAGTGGCTCGACGATTCGAACAGGTTGACTATCCGTCGTCAGGAGTAGTGGGTTCTTGTTTAGTGCTCATGTCTAGTTGTCAGACTTGACACTCATGGCGCTCCCCAATTATTACCCTGGCTTTAACATGGCTGCCATCATGATGCTCCAGCATTTCAAAGAATTAATCCTAACCAGGTAACGTGTACTTATATCACCTGGGTCAAGTGTGGCAAATAAAGATTAATGCCTTGCCAAAGGACATTAGTGCCTCAGCGGGACTCAAACCGCTAATCATGCGATCCATAATGAAATAGAGTTTAATTGAATTGAGCAGAATTTGAATTAAATTGAATAACCATGAAATTAACTTGAATTTCTTTTACACAATTGAATTCAGACTGATCGACCTGTCATAAAATACAATTAGATTGAAATCAACAGATTTTAATCATTCCCCAAATTGGTAATTTCTGGCTGCTATGCAATCTTGTGAGACAAAATCCTTTGTTTGACAATAGTGAAAGCCAATATTGGTCTTATACATTATAGTTTAAAGTAAGGAGTATGGGAAGAGGTTCATTGCATGATGAGCAAATTAAAGAGACAAAATATTATTTAGGTGTATGCAAATGCTCTGGTGATTTGCGGTCAGTATTCTACATGCACTAGCCAAATTCATAAATTCAAACCTGGACAAAGTGATTTACCTATAACCTAAAAAACAAATTTCAACATAGAGTATATCTTTGACACAAAAGGCCTCTACAGCCCAGAGCAATCATTGCCAGAGCAAATGTCCAAGGAACCTAGTGCTTACCTGGAGGTCCTGGGGCACCCTTCAGTCCAAAAATTCCTGGCCTTCCCTTTGGTCCTTGTTCTCCAATCTCTCCTATTACTCCATAGTCTCCGACAAATCCCTTGTAACCTGTCAAGAGATATTAATCAAATATTCAAATTATCGGGTTAACTGGACCATGCAACCATCAACAAAAATATATTATTTTGCCATTGAATTTTTTTTTTCCCTTTATGAATTTTGCTTTTCACTGATAAGTGTTTACAAATAATGAATTAAAAAATAATCTAATCACATAAGATTTTACAGCCATTGCTCAAATATTTGCAGCATAATATTGAATGATAATTAAGTAGGTAAGAAGCACTGATATCTTTCAAAGAAGACAAGCTCGAGGTATAACAGACAGAGTGAGAGAGAATAACAAGTCATATACTATGTAGATATAATTTGAAATTAAAAAATTAAAATCGCAACTTTGCTTTTTATCAAACCAGTGTTTACCTCTCAAGCCTGGTATTCCTGGAACTCCTTGCATTCCTTGTGGGCCTGGTCCAAGATCTGGTGGGAAGGGACCTGGTGGTCCTTGCTCACCAGGGTCTCCCTTCATTCCCTGTAGACCTTTAGGACCTTCAAATCCAGGCCTACCTGGATAACCTGTAGAGAGACAGAGAGATACAGGCAGAGAGACAGACAGAGAGACAGAGATAGAAAAGGAGAGAGAGAGAGAGAGAAAGATTAGTGATAGTTCAACTCTTGGCCCACTTTGTTCGACTAAAGGAACACACAGTGAAATGTAATGACTAGGGGCACAAGTTCTGAATATGCCTCGCTTCTGATACGCAGGCAAGAGAAAAAATACAATGAAGGGAACTATTTTTGATGTTCTTTTCTTCTGCTGGAATTCAAACAGGATGATGTGTGGGCTAGACTCACCTCTTTCTCCTGGCCCTCCTGGTGTTCCCGGTGTTCCTGCTTCTCCTCTGCTTCCTAGTGGAGCTGGTAATCCTTCGTTTCCTTTCAGACCAGAGTAACCTTTTACCCCGCGAGGACCTAGACCGAACAAATCAAATCAAATCAAATGAAGTCATATCAGATCACCACCATTCCAATAAAATCAAATAAAATTATGAAAATAAAATTGACAATTTAGGATTATCAGCAATATACAATTAAATACAAAATCGAAACAGGTTCACATGAACAGTCGAAATTGACTGTCCAATCATCAGTGAGAAAAACAATCCATCAAGCATGGTATATTATCTATTGCCATTCATCTTGCAATAGATAGATTGTTTTTCTGAAATACAGTTTTAGTGTAAAGTTTACTTGCCACAAAAGGTCCAAGTATACAACAAGAATATTTTACATATACAGTCACAACTGTCTATAGCGACCACCCAAGGGAAACACAAATAGTGGCCATTGTAGACAGGTGGCCGTTGCCAGCCATTTCGATTTTGAATAATTGATTGACGAAAATGAGGCAGAGAACCGATCGATAAATCCAACAACGCAAGTTCTGAGTAACATCATTACCTTGGGATCCTATCTCTCCCGCTCCGCCTGGTTCACCAGGGAATCCTGGGAAGCCTCCTCGTCCAGAGTTACCCTTCTGACCACGGATACCGTTGTATCCTGGGAAGCCCTTCAATCCAGATTCACCTGAAAAACAAAAGCAGAAAGTATAATGTAACATTCATCATTACCATCATAATCATTGTCATCGTTATCATGGCTATCATCATTATCATCAACATCATCATCATTATTGTCATCATCATCATCATCATCATCATCATCATCATCATCATCATTGTTTTCCCATGCTGTGGTTTGTACCATTCTGACCACGGATACCGTTGTCTCCTGAGAAGCCTTCACTCCAGAGCAAGTGGCCTTTGTGCACACTTGTACACACTTTAATACGATATTGCAATGGCATATGAAATATTGGTTTGTGACACTAAAACAATTTTGATACAATTTTGGAAATGATACCAAATATCTACAAGGAATGCACATGCAATGTGTCTTAAAAGCAAATATTGTTCGATTGAGTAGGTTCGATCCCACCACTGCCACCTAGTAAAGTTATGATGTGAAACACTCATAATGTAACAGTACATTTGATATATTTCAGAGACAAGTCAGTATATGCAATTATACATTTACTAAGTAAGTATATCTTCAGAGCCCACAAGCATATGCGGGTTCATCACCTCATAGCATCTTCGTAATCATACACATGAAATATATCATATTATTACCCGTATCAGACATCTGAGCAGTGGTTTTACAAACTCATATTACACTTGTTGTAATCCTAAAAGAGATAATCAGTAAATATGGGACCATATTACCCTCTCGTGAAAAGCCTATGGACTTTACTATTTAAAAAAGCAGGAACTAAAGTCTCATATCCACCGCGCCGCATTTTGTCATTTTCATTGCGCATCCATTATGCGTACGAGAACCTGCGCACTTTGCGCGCACTCTATTGTGACGTATTAATCACACCAAAGGCACACACTGTTTGCAGTGTATCCAAAATCTTATCAAGCACTGGACGCACAATGCTAGCTTGTTTGACAAAGTTTTTTCAGTTCTTTGAGATTGTCATGTATGTATTTGCTTTAGATGTCTGATTCGGATAATAATAACAATATTGACTGGCTTCACTTTCGGGAGATACCACATATATTGCCCTCGCAAGACCCATATTGCCCTCGTCTTTGACTTGGGGCAATATGAGTCTAGTTTGGGAAATATTATGTGGTATCTCTTTCAAGGCCAGTCCATACATATTTACACACAGCCTACCTGTCTCTCCATTAAGACCTGGTCCTCCTTTGGGTCCATCTTCACCAACTGGTCCTCGGAATCCAACTAGACCTGATAGTAGAAACAATAATGAAATATAAAACGATGAAATTCTTCATGATAATAACTGTAATAGTCAGGAGAGGAAGGGTATGGAAATGCGCTGTATTTTAAATCTTCTGCCACTCCTTGATGGGCCAACAGTAGCGATGCAATTATCACAAACTCCTTTTTTTTTGGCCCATATGACAATAGGATCCCCTGGTCCGTTCAAGCACAATTAGCAAAAAAAAGATGACAATATGTTGATGGACACCTGACATTTGCACAAGTGACATTTATACCAGGGTTATTTCATTAAAAATACAGAAGGTTAGGTTTATACTTGCAATTGGGTTCAAGGATAGATTTGGGATTTGGGTTAGGATCAGTCAAAGGTTTAATCTGGGGTTGTAATCCAGAATTTGGCAGATGGAAAAGTGCAATTGTTGCTGGTGCGCATTGCATGTAAACAGTAAACATAAGCAGTAACACTCAGAGGCCAACTAAGTAATTTTAAACAATTAATGGCCTTTCATGGCACACCTGAAATTTGACTAGGTACCTCTGGGCCCATCTCATAAAGGGTTGCGATTGTGTAAAATGTTACGATTGATATCAATCACCAGTTGAGTCGCAATGGATTTGTTTCCATCGCAAATCTTTACAAGATAGGTAATCGCAATCTGGAATGAAGATGAAAATATTTTACCTGGTAGTCCTGGTTCTCCCTCAGGTCCTGGTGGACCCTCTATACCGGGTATTCCTCTACGACCGGGGAAACCATTTCCTCCTTGGGGACCTACATCTCCAACTATCCCTGCAATGAAAAAATGTAATTCATTTGGTGAAACTTTATTCCTAAACCATTTTATGTCACTGACCTATATAAGTTTTAATCCAAGTCCCTGCAACAACAACAAAAAAGAAAAAGAAATACCAGTCATATTTTAAATCTTGTTCTTACATTAATTTTTGTCAATTAGCTATATTATGTTAAGCCCAAGTAAATTTAATGATAATTAAAGAATAACAATCTTTTAGTGAAATTTGTTTCTCCACTAATTCATTTTAAAAAGCTGTAAAAGTTTAAGTCAAAAGTCCCAGCAATAATTTTCTTGTATTTGTATACATGACGTATTGTAAAAGAAAGTGTAAGAATTATATTAAAGAAAAATGCCAGCGATCCCAATTTGAAGAAGAGAAGCTGATCACTTAATACTGTAACCACTTTGGTCAAGAACATTGTAACTGGTAAAGGGCTTTATAAGAAACAGTTATTATCATTATCATTAATCTTTAAAGAAATCTGGCCTGAATTGGACAAGACTTCACAACCTTTGTGACATACACACACTTTCATCTGAAAGAATCTTCAGGAGTGAAGGAGGCAGTTTATGAAGAAGAAGAAGAAGAAGAGATGGATGAGAATGACTTACCTCCTAGTCCTGTTGGTCCTGGATCTCCTGGGGCTCCTATGTCACCTCTATTGACCTCTGTGGGGATTCTGATTTCAGGATCATCTCCCTTCTCTCCTCTGGCTCCACGCAGACCTGGGAAACCGTTGCGTCCTGGATTGCCTGCATATCCTTTGATTCCAAAAGGTCCGTTCTCACCTGAATAATTGAAGCATATCAATGTGCGTCAAGAACCATCCCAGTTATTTATGGTACCAGGTGTTTACTGTAAAAAGTGGAATGGTACCGACCATCTACTGTCATTTATCTATCATGGTACCAGTTATTCCGTGAAATAATTGGTAAAGGTACCAACTGTTGCTTCTGTATCCACAGATTACAGGAGGTCTAGACTCACATGAATGATTACTGATAATCAACAAGAGTCATGAAACCATCCAAGCTTCATGTATCTATGGTACTAGCTGTCTCCTGTGATATTCTCTTGGGGTACCATATCCACGGTGATTATCACTTATGGTACCAGCTATATGTTACCAGCTGTCTTTTTAAAAATTGTCTTCAGTAACGGTAGACCCAAATGCACCTACCTGATGGACCATCTGGACCAGTTTCTCCTCGTCTGCCCGGCAGTCCAACTAGACCTGAGTTTCCCTGCAAAATGAAGCATCAATGAATGAGCTTGGAATTATGCTAACTCCATTTACACTACTATGTTGATCAAAACCATTATGATTACACACATATGCATATTCATGGGTACTGTTTTATACTGTTCAAACATAAACAAGTATGTATTTGGTCTCTGTAAAGGTATACCTGAAGTAAACTGCACATGTAGTGGAATTTATGAAAACCTAGTCTCTTCTCAATCTACTATATATTCCAGGACAAAAAAAATTCAAGACAAAAAACATCAATCTAAATGGAGTGACCTATATAGACGGTGCCTCTACAGTTGTCTCTCCCTGCCTATTAACATTCACAAGGAAAGATTTTATGCTATATGTGCTGATATGGATGAAGCTAAAAAAGTAACTACCAGGCACATCAGATACATTTTATGTATCTATTATAATAATACGACAAGCTCCATGGGTCCGATTGTGGGCGGTCCCAGGCTCCATGGGTCCGATTGTGGGCGGTCCGATGACGTATTTCGCGTCGAAACGCGTCGATCTGCGTCACCTAACGAGGCTCCGGGCTCGACGTCGGGAGAGCTATCTCCTCCCGGACGACGGGTCGAGGGGGGACGGGACCCGACCCGGGGGACGAGGAATTCTTTTCTACGTGGAAACGGCCGGGTTTTTTACCCATTCTGTCCCGCCATCGACCGGGAAATCGTAAAAAAACAATGTGACACGCTCATGAATATTATGCATGACCTGTTGCATGCATGCATGAGCCTCGAACTGTTTCAATCCATTGCCCCTAAAAAATGGTTTTTATTCTAATTTGATATTATTCTAAACAAAAGTATTCAGCAAATTACGAATGTGTTTTTATTCTGTTTATACAGTCAACAACAATGTGATAAAACGGAGATATACAATCACGCAAAAGCAACGACCCAGCTCAGTGGCTAGCTTATACTTTTGAGCATCACAGTCCGACCTCGATCTATTTGAATTGTCTGCCAAAATCAGAAATAACGTTTTGTGTTTGATTTTTTAGCAAATACATGATATGATAATAACAAATTATGATGTTGTATTTTTACAATCCTGATTAGATTTATATTGAAAGTTTCAATAGCGTAAATGGCAACCGATCAAAGGTAGGTACGTACGTACCATCTCTATGGTACGTATGGGCTTCGGCTGTTCTGTACATGCATTGTTCTAACAAGTGTGTGCGGGGTACGTACATGATATTGCTCAACATGACACACAAAAAGCGCTATTCATCTTCGGGTGGATGTATTAAACGTGTGTGCACGTGTGTTCATGTTCTACATTGCATTGTGTAGCGCATGTATTCTATAGCGACTTTCATTCAACGTACTGATAGTAATATACCTCGACTTGGTGAACCTCTTCTCGATTAAATAAAAGCACCTTAGACTACTCATTAATAATTGTTCGATAACACAAGTTTATTTTCTGCTTCAAACGCCCGCTTGCAGCTGATTTAAATAAGTAAAATTGTCTTATTACATTACATAACAGATTTCAGATTTCATTCAGCACCTAGACCAACATAATATATTTATAACTAACTCCAAGGAGCTCTGCCGCCGCAAGCGTCGGCGAAGCTACCTGGGGTTACTGTATAACCATGGAGTTAACTCCATGGTATAACGTAATCATAAGATCATCAACGTGACAAAAGCGAAACAAAGAGTTGAGGGTCGGGTAGGGCAAAACATCGGGGCAAGCCAAATTCTGCCACCAAAATCTAATATGCATCTACATCAGTCTGCAGACTACAATTTTTGCATTTAGAAACTGAAGAGGAATGAAAAAAAAAATGCCCTTGGCCTTGGTATTTGGTTAACTCTGATTATTAATAGAAACATTACTTCTCATGAGTTTAACTTCCGAGTCTAATTCTAACGTTAAAGAAGAAGAGATCTACTTTTATTTTAATTAATCTAATTGATTCCACAATAATTAATCTATTCTAAGTAAACTAGAACTACATTTCCATTAATATAGTTGGATCTAAGTATGTAATGTTAACTTATGCATATTCACTTTTAACATAATAGCAGTGAAGGGATGTTCCTTTGTCTACCTGAGGAACTGTATATTTTGTCCGCTTTCTTTGTCGGTCATATTCATAGTCATAGGCGCCGGAAGTGGGGGGGGGGGGCAGGGGGGCAGTTGCCCCCCAGTCAAAAAAGTGGGGGGGGGGGGAACGCATTTTTGCCCCCCCCCCCCCAAAAAAAAAAAAAAACGCCCCCCCCCCCCTCCAAAAAAAAAAAAAAAAAAAAAGTAAAGGAGTAAACATGGTTTGTATTTTTAATCCAAAAGAACGTAACAATAATAAAAACCTGAATTAAATCACATATACAATTCCATTCAAAGAAAAAGGAAAGTTCACAGGAATTAAATTTCATAAACATTGCGCATGCCACCTATACGGTATTTTAAATGGAGGTCTCTATAATGGCGATACGCGCATATCGTGGACATATTGTGCGAGAGAGGTCAGTGGCGAGAATGGGAAAGCGTGTCCGTTTTTTGTTATAGGGGTGAGAAGACATGAGCCCCTGAACGCTGGCGTACTGATGGGGGGGGGGGGGGTAATGTATTTCTTATTCGAAACAAGTGATTTAGAAATGTTGATGTTGTGACATGATTTTTCGCTATTTTTTCTCCATTTTTTTTGTAAGTCATACCTTTTTATGCGTTTGTTGGAAAATAAGAAATTCCCACATTACAGTCAGGCGAAATACGCTTATTGGGAAGCCTTTATGTCATGGTCTGCAAAGTGCCTGGGCTCGAGCCCCCCCCCCCTCCTTTTTTTAAAAAGTATGTTAAAGAGAAAAAGAAAGAAGGACAGAGAAAAAAATAAGTGACCTGCCAATGTCACAAATAAGGTATAAAAAATGCTCATCTGACCGTAAATAAATGCTTAAAACCCCAGAGCTTACGGGGGCTTCACCCCCAGACCCCAACAAGGGACCTAAGGCGTGCCCCTGGATGCTCATCTGACCGTCATTAAATACCTAAAACCCCCGAGCTTCCAGGGGCTCTGCCCCCTGGACCCCAACAAGGGCTCTAAGGTGGGCCCCTGGATGCTCATCTGACCGTAATTAAATACCTAAAACCCCTGAGCTTCCAGTAGCTCTGCCTCCTGGAACCCCACCAAGGGCCCTAATTAAGGCGGGCCCCTGGATGCTCATCTGACCGTTATTAAATACCTCTAACCCCTGAGCTTCCGGGGCTTTGCCCCCTGGATGCTCATCTGACTTTAATTAAATACCTACAACCCCTAAGCTTCCGGGGGCTCTACCCCCTGGACCCCACCAAGGGCCCTAAGGCGGGCCCATGGATGCTCATCTGACCGTAATTAAATACCTAAAACCCCTGAGCTTCCGGGGGCTCAGCCCCTTGACCCCCTGCCGAGACTCATGCCCCGGACCCCACGCCAATTTACGCTCTACCTGATCGATAATACTCCACTTTGAAAAACGTTCCGCGGGACCTGCATGTAACGTGCAAGACTGGTGGTGCAGATTTTTTGTCTGCCCCCCCCCCCCCCCCTTCCGAACTTTTGTTCTCATTACGTCACTGCCCCTGGAAAGTGAGCCCCCTGGAATGTTTGCCCCCCAATTCCAAACTGCTTTCGGCGCGCCTGTTCATAGTGTCTGTTTTTTAATGACATCTGCAGCCCATATTTGTGCGCCAATCTCCTTCTAAACCGTCCCCTTGGTGTTTCCGGTGCACGGTGCCATCAGCCGCCGGAGAGTCTACTCTATATCAAATTGGCTATGCTCCGCCCGATGTCCACCTCCGTGTCGACGTCCAGAGCGAGTTGCGGCTTGATATTTACTCACACATTATTTTGGCCCCCTCCCTCGCTGCCTTTTGGATCCGCCCCTGCCCCACCCGCGCGCTCTAGAATCCCGCGGATTTCCGCGGGTCCAGCTAGTTTCATTAATAATAGGCTTACAGGAAACCTTTCATGCATTACTAAGTCACTTGGAACAGACATTCAAAGATATAAAGGAGGACCGTACAATGCAGTCCAGAAACAAAATGCTGTTCCACTTACTGGTATGCCTGGAGTTCCAAAGTCTCCTCTAGGTCCTGGTTCTCCTCCAGGTCCAGGGGGTCCTACGTCTCCTATACCACCCATCTGGCCCCTTTCTCCATCTGCTCCTGCTAGACCTGGACCTCCAGGGAAACCATCTGCTCCCGGGATACCAGGTTCTCCAACTCGACCACTTGGACCTGGACATGATTCAATGATTCTATCTTTAATCCTTAAGTATATTGTGTGCACTTGGATAATAGTGACTGGCATATTCCAGAGAGATAGTGACTGGGTATTCCAGAGAGATTGGACAATGTGCACTCATTGTATGTTGGCAAGCCTGAATCTAATCAGAGGGATAATGATGCATCAATAAAGTGCTTAAAGATGAAAAAGTAATGTAACAAGTATATGGAAAAGGATATGGTTCTACACAAATCCCGATTGCTATCATGATCATAACTACATGACAGTTTACAATGTACAAGTTTATACATAGGCCCTATTACCGAACATTTTGGTATTGAAAGTAGGTGCATTATTTATTAATTCATCTGGAATTATGAAAATCTTTTAAAGAAAAACGTCAGTTATGTCAGTTTTACAGCCAGAATAGATGAATGGTACAAATATTCTACACTGGAGACTGAAGACTATCGCCACCTCAACGTCAGAACAACAATAACAATAACAGCACTGATAGGGTTTAAAGAAGCTTACCAGGGTTTCCAATGTTTCCCTCCGGTCCTGGATTTCCATCAAATCCTCGGTTCCCTTCCATTCCTTGAAATCCAGGATAACCTGCATCACCAGGGCCTCCAGGACCTCCCCTTGGTCCTCGGTTTCCAAACATTCCTGGTATGATCAAGGTAAATATAAGGAATTATTATTCCTCCATAGGAATTTACAGCACAATGCACGAAGCAGTCAAGATGTATCTTGTCAATTTTCAAGCAGCTAATAATACAAACAAAATGTATATGAAGCTTTTTGGGGTTTGGGTTTCTATTTTGTTCTTAAGATTTGTAATATTCTGATGAGGCCATAAAAACATTTTTTGTGACTTTTTTTCTTGGAAGCTACTCTTCAAAAAGCTTCTCTGAATTTACAAATAGTTGACTGGTAAATCATTTGCAAATATAACTAACTTAATTTGTTGGTTTGACAAATTTTCAATAATAAATCATATAAAATATTAGATAGCAATCTTAAGGGCACATCTTAATGCAGGTAATAACACCTGATAAAGGTACGGAAATGTAGCATTGACTGGGGTTACAAATTAGAGATAATAATAATAATATTTAATTTTTATATAGCGCTTTTGACAGTTGTAACAAGTTGGACAAAACAGGTTCCCGGTCTTACCATTTTGTCCTGGTCTTCCTTGGAATCCTGGGAAACCACTTGGTCCTAGATCTCCTAAATCTCCTGGTACTCCCCTTACTCCAATGATACCTGGTGGTCCGGGTGGTCCGTTCACTCCACCTGGTCCTGGATCTCCAATTTCACCTACAAGTACAAATTAAAAAGATGGAATAATTGATATTAAGTTCTCGTAGTAAAAACTGCTTCATGTGGAAATATTTCCATGGGACACAGCTATCTTGAAACTTTAAGACAACAGGTAATGGATACATACAGTAGGATCTTGCAATAAGTAAGTAAATTAAAACACATTTCCATAATAGGTATAATAATAATTATAACAACAACAACTCTATAGCACGCATGACTATCAATTGCTCCTTGCATTCAATGTTACCAATCATTTCAATGGTACAGGTTCATATCCGACCGCTGCCACCATGTCAGTACTGTAAGAGTCACCAGTCATTTCAATGCCACGACCGTGTTCATATATCACTACTGTCACCACGTCAGTAATGAAAGAGTCCCTAGTCATTTCAATGGCATGGGCCCATATCTCACCGCTGCCACCATGTCAGTAATGAAAGAGTCACTAGTCATTTCAATGGCATGGGTTCATATCCCACTGCTGCCTTCATGTCAGTAATGAAAGAGTCACCAGTCATTTCAATGGCATGGGTTCACATCCCACCGCTGCCATCATGTCAGTAATGAAAGAGTCATCAGTCATTTCAATGCCATGGGTTCATATCCCACTGCTGTCACCATGTCAGTAAAGAAAGAGTCAAAAGTCATTTCTATGGCATGGGTTCATATCCCACCGCTGCCACAGTGTCAGTACTGAAAGAGTCGAAAGTCATTTCTATGGCATGGGATCATATATCCCTGCCACCATGTAGTTATGAAAGAGTCAAAAGTCATTTCAATGGCATGGGTTCATATCCCACCGCTGTCATCATGTCAGTAAAGGAAGAGTCAAAAGTCATTTCAATGGCATGGGTTCATATCTCACTGCTGCCACCATGTCAGTAAAGAAAGAGTCAAAATTTGTTTCAATGACATGGGCTCATATCTCACTGCTGCCACCATGTCAGTAATGAAAGAGTCAAAAGTCATTTCACACTGCTGCTATCGTGCCAAGTAAAAAATGTTAAAATCCACATTAGGAATGTATCATTGATCAAAAAGTGTCCTTTATCGGATGCCCAGCATAGAATATCCACTAGGAAAATGCAAGGTGGAAGAACAAATCGGCTGTTTGGACCCATAAGGGCATGAAATCTGTGTTGAAAGTATTTAAGTAAGTGCTTGCGGTTCCAATCGATCCTTTGCACCTGAAGTAAAACAAGTCCTGTCATCTTGAGGACTACTTACCACGAGGCCCTAAGGAGCCTGGAGAACCTCCCCTTCCGGGTCTGCCATTGTAACCATTGAATCCTTTCCTGCCGGGTACTCCAGGGACTCCTGGGTCTCCTGGTTCTCCACGAAGGCCAAACTCTCCTGTGAAACCTCGCTCACCCTTAACACCTAATGATCCAGGCTGACCTGAAATAATGCAATTTAAATAATAATGATATTAATTCATTCATTCATTGTCTGTAATTGTAATCAACCCATAACCCATTGCCTATAGACATTCAGTGGTCCCTGAAAACAAAATATTGGAAACACAATACCAAGTAGTCGAAGGGTTAGAATCAATACTACTACTACTACTACTACTACTACTATTACTACTACTACTACTTCTACAACGACTAAAACTCCTACCACTACTACTATAAAACAAATTCCAAATTCTTATAATACTATTTATATCATTTGGGGGATAATCCAATAACATGAATTAGATTCTTTCAGAAGGCATATCTTGGTTACACATAACAATCATTTCGCTATTCGATACTTGCCAGACAGGAAGATGGAGAATGCATATAGATTGAAGTTTCATATCTGACATGAAAAATTTGTGCAAAAACGATTGGAAATTGCACTCAAAGTTAGTTCAACACTTCTGTAAAGACCAGAAAGGTCCAGGAATCATAATTGATAGCATCTTTCTTAGGCTCTTCTTGATGTATGATTTGGAGGGCTCATTAGCCGTTTCAAGAAGTTTTTTTGTCTCTTGTATCATTGATTAAGAGGTGTTTCAAAGTTAATTTGGAAAGTGTGACATTACCTTTGCGACCAATTCTGCCATCTGGTCCCTGAGGACCAGGAAGACCAGGTGGTCCTTGGGTGTTCTCTCCTCTTGGACCAGGCCCACCTGGAAATCCGTCTGGTCCATAATCGCCTCGGTCACCTCGCTGTCCTTCAAAACCAGGGAAACCAGAGATACCTGCAAAAAGAAAGAAAACATGACTGCAAACACACATCTACAGAAGACATGCATGCTACAAATGTAAAGGAATTGTTTTATTATGATGTATTTAGCGCTACTTGTGTTTGGTAAAGGTCAAATGAACTCAATCACTATAACCCTCGTGTCTCTTCTCAGGGTATAATTGATTGGGATATACAGGTGTCCCACTATCTGGTTAAAGAGGAAGCTAACAATTCAGAAGTGAAACAACATTTATTTGAGGAAAAGCTATCCGGAACTTGCTACATAGAAACGTTAATTATGTAACAATTGTTTTTTAATGTGAAACACAGTAAGACACCCTAAATTAACCTATTTGAATACTCTTCCAATTTCTTGTCACTGTTTATTGACCCAAAACATATAACTATCCTGAAACTCTGCAACCCAAATGCTAAACACAGCTCTTTGACAAAACAAAGCTTTGGGTAGATGTTGCCAGAGCAAATAATGGATCAATGAAAACGTGCAATACCTGGTGTTCCTCCGAGACCCTTCTCTCCCTTTATTCCGGCATCTCCAGGAGTCCCAGGAAGTCCTTGAGGACCAGAAGTTCCAGGAAACCCGTCTGGACCAGCTTCTCCAGGAGCACCCTTCAATCCATATTGCCCAACAGGTCCAGGTCCACCCTGTGGGCCACTCTCTCCGGTCCGGCCAAAAGGCCCTTCCACACCTTTGTCTCCTCGTATTCCAGGGAATCCTGAAAAGACACAAAACAAACAAAGAAATTAACAAACAAGAGTAAATTGTAATCTTAACAACAAAGATATCGTACTAGTACCAATAAAGCTTTTTTGTTTATTCTAAGTCCAAATCTAGAAACATGGACATGCAGTATCCCATGGGGATGGTTCGGAAGGACCAGATCAAGTTTGTAGGTTGAATTATGCCTTGACATATAAATCATACTTGTCGAAACCCTTGTTGGGGAGGATTTGCCGTTGGTGTTCTCTATACGAAGTCCCTCAGGCTTGGTATAGACAATTAGTCTTTAATGCACTGATGAGAATCCTTACTACACCGTAGTAGCTAAGAAAGATAATCTGAAAGACCTTGATCTAACAGTCAATATTGAAATTTCCAAACAAATTTCTTGTTCCGCATTAACTCATTCAGACATGATGCCGAAAAACAGTGGATTTTTGATGTTGTGATGACCTTAAGTGTTATACGCTACATATTTCTGTATCTTATAACACAGCTGCCATTTGCATGTAAAAAAGAACTGTGGACTTTTAGTTTAATGCTGTGCCATATCTGAACAAGCCTTTATTCATGTATGCTTTTTTACTATTATTTTTAAATAGATTATACATGACATCATTTGAACAGCAGCAACCCAATCTGATTGGCCAATTTGGAACTCTTCCTAGATGGACTGCTGGTATGACCACTTGGCAACAATGATCTGTTGATGCTCAAGGTGACTATTTTTCACAAAAGCACAATTTACATCCTGAAACATACTTTGAAATTTGATTACAGGCATAACCTGGTAATACGCAAACTTGAAACTACATGTACCTTTAGGTCCAAAGGTTGAACGTCCAGCTGGACCAGTGTCTCCTATACCTCCTGGAAAGCCGCCAAATCCAGGGATTCCGCGAGGACCAGGCTCTCCATCAAAGCCTGGCAGGCCAGGACGACCCCTTGGCCCACGTGGTCCTGGGTCTCCGTAACGTCCTGGTTGGAGTCCTGTAGCTTCATCTGGACGTATCGCTATTTATCAGAATGAAGAGGAAAATAAATGACTGTGCTAAACAAAGAAAGTGCAGTTTTTTTACAAATAAACCTACTGAATAAGAAACCCAAGCTTGATAGCAAATCACTCTAGAAGAAAGCAAAAAAATCGGAGAAGTAAAATTGAGAAAGTTATATTTTTTTTAATGGGAAAAAGCCTCTGTGAGGTAATGGCGGTCAGCTTTCCAATTTGTTCAAACACGCAAAATGACTAAAATTCCAATTTTCCAACAATGTATTACTCAGGAGGGCAAGTATGGGCAAGATGTGCTACGTGTATCCACAGCACTGAAAGGTATCAACAGAATCATCAGGTATCCTTACCAGGTGGTCCTGCACGTCCCTTGGGTCCTTCTTCACCAGGTGGTCCTGGATCTCCTGGTCTACCCCTTTCACCATTTGGACCAAATGAACGACTACCTGGTTCTCCTTGGAACCCTTGTGGTCCTTGAGGTCCGTCACGACCGTCTGGACCCTGTGGACCTTGATCTCCTGTTTCACCCTAGGTTACATAAGACAGGGTATACAAATCAAGTCAATAGACTGATTAAGAAAGTTAACATCCTACCCTGTACCTACTTAAACACCTGGGTTTGTTGTATATCCACTTGGAACTACATTAACATGAGTTATGATATGTAAATACCACGCCGAGCTACGCGGAAGGATACATGAATAAAGGGTTCTTACAATATGGCTACTAATCAGTAACTACATCGTCTGCCAGACTCTATCATTTCACCGAGTCATATAACATATTACAACATGGTGGCAGCGGAAAGGAGAATACCATGCTAATCATAGATAATCGGACATTAGCTACCGCAGTTTTCCTCGACTTGAACTGAACCAAAGGAGAACTAGCTGCGATGTAAAAGTTTGGTCGTCGACAATTATTGCCAACATCGATGTTCCCGCACTGCACCCCACACAGCCTATCGTCTGCATTACCCGGGTACGAGCCACCGAGCCTCCGCTAATGCCGAATAGCACTGGGAACTGTCTTCCCCGCATAATAATGTGCATGTAGCACTGATCGCTACACACAACAGACCGAGAGAGGAGATGTAACGACAGTGATTGGAACAGCGTCCATCGGTTTTCTTATCCGTGATCAACGCGGACGAGGACGCGACCTGCTTTCATCAAACTCAAAGTCAAAATAATCTCAGCAGCAGCTAGCAACAACTACCCTAGATCGACGTCGGCGTGAATCTACAAGCATCGCCTTGGACTTTGTAATATAGATCTAGACTCTAGTCTAGGCCTATCTATATTTTGGGTCCCAGTGCAGTCAGGACAACGGGCTTTGGACCAGATCACCGATCCAACGCTTCATCATCGCATAGACAACAGGACTGAGGCCTGATCCATTATCGATTCCAGCTCTCATCGCCGTGCATGCGACATCGCACAAGCAAGTGAAGCTGTGATTGTGTCTTTGTTTGTGAAGTGATTCGACATTTGTGACAAGGCAATTCAAGAAAGACAAGGCTCTAAATCTGACTTTGTTATAGAGTATATCCACATCTGGAACATCCTGAACAAAACAACAAATGACAATAAGAACAGATTGCAGGGAGGTATCCTGTGATACTTTCTGATAATTCAATTGATCATGATGTGATTGTGAATATGTTTTGCCTTTGTTGAGTGAATAGACCCTAGAGTAGACTCTAGATATCTATGTACTATTAGCCTAGTCTAGATCTAGAACGATATAGACCCTATCCGTTTCATGTAACTTAGCCTGGGTCTATAGCTAGGTGTATCTGGCCTAGGGAGTCTAACACATGAGTGTTACTGTTAGACTAAGTCTGGAATACTGTGTGAGAGTCTAAATCTGGGACTGAGTACCAGTTAGGGATCCAGGTCTGACTTTAGCTCATTAGACCTGGATCATCATTATCAATTGTAACTAGACTAGACTCTAAGTCTAGATCTAAATCGAAGTCTGCTGGTGCTGATATCAATGTTTTAAATTCTGATTTTGTAGTTTTTTGGTAGACTAAGTACACATCTACAGTAGACGTAGATTATAGACTAGAGGTATATAGTGCAGAGTGTAGGCCACTATATTTTAGCCTAAATATACGAAAATCCCAAAATAACTAAACGGGATCTAGTCTGGACCAAAAGAAAGATCTGTGGATGAGTTGTGTTTCAGGTTCAGAAAAGTTAATAAATAGTCCAAGTATTCAAGTATATTGTGACAATTTGTGTACTTTGTTAGACGATAATAATAATTGAGATCTGATTCCCAGACTGAGTAGGACCAAATTGAGTGGCCCAAATCGGATCGGATTTAGCTCCAAAATTTTATAGCAGCAGCTATAGAACCACCCATAAGCATGTACTAGCACAGGGTATGGATCTACACGCATTTACAGTGTATGCTCGTAATTGATTTTGCCTGAAATTTGATGTGAGCAGCATTCAAGTAGTTCCGGCCAATAGGTGATTTACTGCTAATACCTGGGCATATTTCTATTTACCGGTATGCAAATAACTTTCGGCCCATTGACAATTATTAATGCGTGTCTTGTGTGAGAACTTATTTTGATCACGTACTGTGAGCACTCGTAGCATAGGTATCGATTGAGACGGACTGGTTTTGTTGGACTTACCGAGTTGCAACGCATTAAATATGGCGCGTCTCCCTGAAATGAATTGGCAGATGCCCGACTTGGCAAGTGGATTCTCTCTCTTTAAGCAGCGCATGGAACTATGCTTGAAAGATTTAGATATTACAGATGAAGTGAAGATAGCAACAAAGATAAAGATTGCTTTAGGTGTAGAAGGTTTGCGACGCCTCAATGCTTCAGGTCTTAGTACTGCAGATCAAGATAAACCAGAAAAAGTATGGGATTTTTTCGAGAAGCAGTTGAAAGTCAGTATTAACTTTCGTATCCACCGTCTTGAACTTATGAGGTATAGGCAGAAACCCGAAGAATCCATCGACGATTTTGTGACCCGCTGTAGGGACAAAAGCCGCCAATGCACTTTCACAGATGCAGAACTCAACGAACGATTAATTGAACTGGTAATTGCATCTACGCATTTTGATGGTCTGCAGCGAGATTTGTTGCAGAAACCAGCAGGCCACCCCCTTACGGATGTGGTCACACTAGGAAGGCAATATGAGGCCATTGCTGCTGGCAAGCAGTGTCTGGCAGAACTGGCCCCAGTGTCAAACATTGACGCGTTCAGTAGGAAACCACAGAGACCTAGCAAAGATGGCAGACCCAGAATGAGTGAGCGCAAACAATGCGGTAATTGTGGACTGCATCATCCTCCCAGGAAATGCCCAGCATGTCATGATAACTGCAAGAACTGTGGGAAGAAGGGGCATTGGGCCAAATTCTGCAGGTCCAAGTCAGATAGAAGACGTGGACCGAGCCATGAGAAGGTTGACACTTCGCATCTAGAAGTGAATGAACAGATACCCTATACCCATGAAGAGGATTGTATCACTCAGCATTTCAACACGATAGTGATTTCAAGCATGGACACCAAGGACGAAGACGAGGACAAGGAAGCTTTCGCAGTATTAGATATTGCTTGTCCGTACAAGGCCGGACAACATCACCTGACGGTGAAGATAGATACTGGAGCAGGGGGCAACACACTCCCTCTTCGTATTGTAAACAAAATGTACCCCGATGGCCAGTGGCGCTCTATTGTAAGGCCACGGCGCGTCCGGCTCATGGCCTATGGTGAAACGGTTATCCCTTGTATCGGTTCTCTTGATCTCATGTGTCAATATGAGGATTCAGGTTGGACTAAACGGGAGTTTTTCGTGGTCGATGTACCAGGACCTTCAATATTAGGCCTTTCAAGCAGCAAGGCCCTCAAGCTGGTCACTATCCACACGGTGAAACAATGTGTTGAAGTACCTACAAATGTTCCAGGTCAGGCACCATGCATACGGACAGTAGACGACCTCATTTCACGATGGCCGGGCCAGTTTGACCGCATAGGTAACTTCAAGGACCCAGCTACCCTTCTGTTGAAGGAAGATGCTGATCCACACATAGATGCCCCACGGAAGTGCAGCATTCATATCAAGGATAAGTTAAAAGCCGAGCTTGACAAGATGGAAAAACAGTGTGTAATTCGTAAGGTAACGCATCACACTGATTGGTGCAGCTCTATCACTACATCAGTAAAGAAGGATGGATCAATCCGGGTGTGCTTAGACCCCAAGCGCCTGAATGAAAGTCTCAAGCGGTGCCCTCACAAAATGCAAACACTCGAAGAGATCAACCCATCATTTGCGAATGGGAAGTTCTTCACTAAGTTAGATGCGAAATCTGGCTATTGGTCAGTGCATCTGAGTGAAGATTCACAAGAGCTGACTACATTCCGTACTCCGTTCGGGAGATATTGTTTTCTTCGTCTTCCGTTTGGGCTTTCCACAAGCCAAGATCTATTCCAACAGCGAATGGATGACATAATAGGGCAGACCCAAGGATGTGTTTGCATAGCAGACGATATAGTCGTCATGGGCAGGACGGAAGAAGAGCACGACCTAAACCTCACAAAGCTGCTTGAGGTGGCCTCGAAGGAGGGACTCGTCTTCAACAGCAGCAAATGTGTAGTGAAAGCGAGCTCGATCAACTTCTTCGGGACGATTTACTCTGATGAAGGAATCAGTCCCGATCCCTGCAAGGTGGAAGATATCCACACAATGCCTACCCCACAGGATAAGGAGGACCTTCAGAGGTTTCTAGGCATGATGAACTTCCTGTCACCCTACATCCCGAGCTATGCAGACCAAGTCGCTATTTTGCGTGATCTCATGAAGAAAAATGTCCCATTCATGTGGCAAGAGGATCACCAGGAGGCATACTGCCAGCTGAAGAAAGCTATCCAGCAAGACTGCTTGCTGAAGTACTACGATCCAGGGCTACCTGTCACCCTTGAAGTAGACGCGTCATCCAAAGGATTGGGAGCATGCCTCTCACAGCATGGAACGCCTGTAGCATATGCCTCGAAAAGTCTCTCTCCCTGCCAAGCCCAGTACTCAAATATTGAGAGGGAGACACTGGCACTTGTATTCGGGATTACCCGATTTCACACTTACCTCTTTGGGAGAGACTTCAAGATACTGACCGACCACAAACCGCTTGTGACGATATGCAGCAAGCCACTCACAAGTGCCCCGCCCAGGCTACAAAGGCTCTTAGTGAAGATTCAAGGATACAACTTCACAATTGAACACAGACCAGGAACAGAGATGATTATTCCTGACACGCTCAGTAGACTGCCAAATCCGACGAAGGCAGAAGACATTCCACTGGATGTCCACGTAGAAAGCATACTACTGGACGAGGTTGAGGACCCATTGGGTATCGATCTGCTCCATTTCGGGAGCCTCAAGCAAGAAGCACTACAGAAGGAGACTACCAGGGATCCTATTCTACAGCAAGTGAAAGAATTCACTCATGCTGGTTGGCCTGCAACTATTCAGGAACTTCCAAACGATTTGCGCCCATTCTGGCCATTTCGTGATGAACTAGGCATGTCTGGAGGTGTTCTCTTCAAAGGCAGGCAGGTGATCATTCCCCAATCTATGAGACAAGATATCCTTCAGCAACTGCACAAAGGCCATCCGGGCATCGAGAAGATGAGACTCCTAGCGCGCCAGTCGGTTTACTGGCCAAACATAAATCGCCAGATTGACGAAAGTGTCAGACTGTGCACCCAATGCCAGGAAAGGATGCCTGAGCAGAGAAGGGAACCACTCCTTCCTCATGACATCCCTATCACACCTTGGACCAAAGTAGGCATGGACCTGTTTGAGTTGAATATGGTTCAGTATCTTCTTATAGTTGATTATCATTCGAAATTCCCAGTCGTACACCGGTTGACTTCCACAACGAGTGCAAGTGTGGTGAATGCCGTAACTGGCATATTTGGCCTTCTGGGATCTCCTACAGAGATTATGTCAGACAATGGCCCACAATTCATCGGTGCCGCTTTTCAGCAAATGTGCAAGGACTGGGGAATTACGCATCAGACCTCCTCACCAAGGTACCCCCAGTCAAACGGACAAATAGAGCGTACAGTCCGAACAGTCAAAGAGATCATACGGAAAACACAGGCAACTGGAGAAAGTACAGCAGCAGCTCTACTAAACCTACGATGTACTCCAGTGGATGCCCATCTTCCATCCCCAGCCGAAATGATGTTCGGCCGCCAAGTCCGAACACTACTTCCTGCTAACCTTGATTCGAATACAACATATCAAGGACAAAAGAACCAGGAACGTTTGGAGCAGCGCAGGGGACGCATGAAGACAGACTACGATGCGGTTGGAAGCAAGCAAGAGCTCCAGCCACTCAGAGTAGGACAGAAAGTCCGCTTCCTGGACAAAGAATCCCACACTTGGATTCCAGCTGAGGTGACAAACATATGTAATGATCTACAGGCCAGGTCGTACATAGTCACAACCACAAATGGCACGCGACTCAGAAGGAATAGGGTACACTTGAGAGAGGTTCCACAGACGCCTCGTCTGGCAGAGCCAACTAACGATGCGCGCCTGGCTAACACACCTACCCCAATGAACAAAAGAATTGCAGACGGACTTGACCATGACCAGTCACTAGACCACCAGACAGGATCCGAGACAGACCCTTACAGAACACGTTCTGGACGCATTAGCAATAAACCTGTCCGTTATCGTTAAACACTACCAAAAACAATTTGAAAGAAGAATTAAAACACACAAAAATGACAGACTATATAGATTGAACAAAGGTTCCAGTTTATAGTTAGAATCTCACATAAAGACACGTACTTCATGTATATTGGAAAATAACCGAGATTATTTTTTTTACTAATTCATAGCAACAAAAACAAAAACAAAAGAAAAGAAGAAGAGAAAAATAGCATACAATAAATAGAATGGCATGCAATGATGCTAATGTAAAGAAATGTGCCCAAGGGTATCTTTATGTTGGATAATCAAGCAGCATAACTTTCTTGAATACAGTGTTTTGTGTTGAGTTTTTTATAAATGTTTTAAGAATATGAGAACAAAGTTGAATATATGTTCTAAAGTTTCCATAGTGTTGTTCAATAGCTCTGCCCAGCAAAGTTTTTTATATGAGCAAATTTGAAACAATGTTTTGCTTACAAACTAGTATTACAGTATTTTGGTTGTAAATATATGTAAGTACAATTTACTTCTAAATGGCCAAGTTTGGATTAGCGAATAAGAAGTTGGAAATGTCAATATAGAAAGAAAAAAAAACTGTATAGGCATGTGTTTGCTGATGTATATGTAACCACATAGTTTTATTTTTATCATTTTGATTTTAGGTATTCCACGTATTAATCTTTCAAAAAAAAAAAAGGACTACTTTATGGAACTAAAGTAAGGTTGCGAATTTGGGTTCTTGTGAATCATAAACATATTCCTTAATTGTTACTTGGCAATCAGTCGGGCATATGTTAAAGTATTTTTAAGGTATTGATATTTGCAAAATGTTTGCTTGCAGGTGTTTGGAGTTTCAAGAGGTTTTATGATTAACTGTTATAACTTTTCTTGGTTATTCATTTAAAAAAAATCTATTGTGAGGGAGATGTTGTATATCCACTTGGAACTACATTAACATGAGTTATGATATGTAAATACCACGCCGAGCTACGCGGAAGGATACATGAATAAAGGGTTCTTACAATATGGCTACTAATCAGTAACTACATCGTCTGCCAGACTCTATCATTTCACCGAGTCATATAACATATTACAACAGGGTTGAGAGCAGAAATGCAGATGAAATGTTTGATTTATCCTAGGTTACAGTTGTATGGTCGCGTTAGATCTTTCGTAAAACGAAAACGAAAAAAAAAAGGAAAACAAAACAAACGGACAAAACAAAATAATCATAATTTTCTCGAAAACACTATTTTTTGTTTACAAACTGATACCAAATTCATCCATATTCTTATAATTTACCGGAAGTTTAGCTAAAAAAAGTGATCGCAGGCAGATTTGGTGTCCGATATACCCCTACCACAATGTACGGTGTAATGCGAAACTGCATGAAATGGAAAAATAAAATGGCGACTTCGGATGGATGTTCGCGGCAGCTCTGTTCTAGATGGTCCCTTCCTTTACTTTTGCAATGCATTGGCACGAACTTAGATCAAGATCTATCGGCAAATGTTGTGTTAGGACGTTTATTTTCGTCTTCATGTCAACAATGCAAGATAAAATTGTTGGTAAGATGTTTGGAAATGTCCTGTACCATAGTGGTATTGTTATTTTACCGTTTCTTGTCCCATACGTGCAAATTCGTGCTGGTTTTGACTTTCGTTTTTTTTAATTTTTTTTTTACTCTTTCGTTGTAAAGGCCGCACCCCGACTTTTTGATATTTTCTCTTCCAAAAATACTGCGGCCTTTACGCCAGCAAATACGGTAGTTTTACCTCTATGTAATAAGTTTTCGATTCCCACAATTATGCTTTGACATTCTGAACCTGTACGTCTTTCGTGCATGCACTATACATTTCACTTCACTGCCTTTATTAACAGCACCTAACCAATCTTATCGTCTAATCCACGTACATCAACTCTCCTTGAACACTTTAATGCATACTTCAATGATCTTATTTACACACTTTTTCAAAATCATTTCTTCTTCATTCCAACAACATTTTTAGACATTACCCTCTGGAGCCTACAACCAAGTAACTACAAGCTAACCGAAGTGATCTATACACTTTCTGAACTGGTTATTAAAAATACCTATGTATTATCATTAACATTATATTTTTTGCAATGAAGCTGAAATTATGTAACATGAAACATGAAAATGAAAATAAATTGAACTGAAACTGAAACTTACAGTCAGATTAAGCCCCACGGGCACTGCAAGATTGACGGTTCCCATGACACCAGGTACTCCTGTAGCTCCTTTTGGTCCTCCATATCCTTTCGGACCCTGCTGACCTGATAGTAATTAAGAAACAAAGAAGATACTAGTTCCATTGTGTGTTAACGTGCCCCTCCCCTTTGTTTCATAGACGCAGGCTATGTTAAGTGGAAAAAACTCTGTCCCTCGGATAGGACGTTAGATGGAGGCCCCGTGTAGCGGAAAGTCACCACCTTTGCATGTTAAGAACCCACTGCACTATTCGTATAAGAGTAAGGGGAACCCTGGTGTAGTGGTTCACCTGCACACCCCTGTATATACATCTGCAAGAATCTTCAGTATTGAAGGAGGCAGATTATCTATACGAAGAAGAAGAAGAAGATTACCTAATACACCACTTCAGAGATAGCACATGCATGTTAAAGCTTATCTGTACTAGTGTACGGGAGGGATTACATCTGCAAGGTCACTGGACAGGTGGTTATCTCATCAACTCAGCTCTCAGTTAACATAAGAAAAAGAGGATCGTGGGGGACCAATGGTCACCGATTATGTATTGTTTGTTATATAGACGGCGCAAGTACTTATAAGTAGTGCAGTGGGGCTTTAAATGACCCCCAAACATTCACAGATCTTTTAAACATGGAAACGTGCCATTTTGTGCATTTTTACTAATCACTGCCAAAGTGATTGAGGTGTTTCATGAATTCCTTGTCTATGTCCTTTGGTGCAAAAATAAATAATAATTTCCGGTACCTAACTTTCATGACCATGTATGTTCTTCATGGATTTTTTAACTTCTGTACAAACAAACTTCATCTGGCCATGCGCAGATAGCTAGTATCCCCAAACTGGCTTATTCAATTCCAATCAGATTTTTCAATGGACATTCGCTTTACTCACAATTTACATATAACTTAACAAACATATATGGGTAATGGTATGATACTTTTCATTATGTTCAGTAGCGTATGTAAGTGGAGTAACTGCATTTCCAAGGTGCAAATTGTCATCTGTCGGCTGTAAGAGCTATATATCGTCAATGGCACTTACAGCCTTCTTGGAGGCAGCCAACTAAATGCATCTCTTTCATGTGTATTACTGTGTATCTATAAACATGTAGTAATAAAACTTCTTCGATAAACATAATTATATATACCTCTTCTGTATGGTCCTGGCTGTCCTGGTTCTCCATTTAAACCTGGACTACCATCGGGTCCGGGTTGACCAGGTGGACCCTGCATAACATAAAATCCAGAATGTCATGTCAATTTCGATTTCACTAATAGATTATTGGAATGAAGTAAAAACATGCCATTGAAAAGCTTCTAAACTCTATTTTTAAATAAGACACACATTTTACGAAAATGTTCCAGAAAATACAATGATTCCTATGAAAAAATATCAAATTATCAGTTCTTCAACATGTTGACAATGCAAGACTTATTTTCGTCCAATAAGAATTCTGGTGTTCAATGCCATATGGTATAAACACAACAAAAATGGATGTTGTATGTGTAGAAATTGTTGCTCTTTCTACTCATGTATCTGCATGTGCAAGTTTTAGGGATTTTAATAAAAAATGTATTATCTATTAAATTAAATAGTGGCTAATGGTCCAGTGAAGGTATATAACTACCTTATGCCATAATTCTCTGAAGGCCATGGTAGATCAGAGTCCAAAATTTGCTCCGGTCACATGACCTTTTTAGTATTTTTTTATATTAAAGATGGAGGGTAAGGATAAGGGTTCTGATGGGATTTTATGTAAGGTATATATATAAAAGTTTAGGTTCAGGGTCAGGGTTATGATTAATATCAGGGTAATGGTTAGTGATAAGTATAATAGGTCCAGGGATGGGTGTTTCACAAAGATCCTAAGTTGAACTTATCTCTAAGTTGGACTTAAAAATTATGGAGATTATGAAAAATTATATCGTTGCCTTGAAATAAAATATATTCAAAAGTGAATATTCAAGTATTTTAGACTTTATTATAAATTCCACATCAAGAACATGAAATCTCCTAGATAATAGAAAATAGGAACGATTCAAATCAACATTATATGCCTTTTAAAATAACTTTTACAAAACATTTTTATGGATGCTAATGGCTTTCCATTATTGTTAAGTCCAACTTAGAGATAAGTTCAACTTAGGATCTTTGTGAAACACCCCCAGGTCTTTCCAGGACAGGACTGAAGTTAGGATTTTGTGGTTAGTGTAATAAATTGAGCAAAAGTCGCTGGACATGTGTCTAATACAGCCCAATGATGTAGCAACTCACCTGGTTTCCATTGTTTCCATCCAAGCCAATGAATCCTCCTTCTCCTAGGTTTCCTTTGGGTCCCTCGACTCCTGGAGCACCATCCTGTCCAGGAGAACCTGGATCCCCAGGGTAGCCTCGGTCTCCAGGGTAGCCTTTAATTCCTGGTGGACAGAAGGGGCAGATACCTCCAAGCTCACCTACAAAGAAAAAGCAGAAAATCATAATAAAAACAATCAATAATAATAATAATAATACTCAGTTTTTATATAGCGCTTATTAGAATCACTAAGAGCTTCCAAACTCGGATATTATTACCCGGCTTTAGCTGTGCTGTCATTGCGGCGCTCTAGCATTTCAAGGAATTAATTCCTGCCAGGTACCCATTTACATCACTTGGGTTGAGTGTGGCAAATGTAGATCAATGTCTTGCCAAAGGACATTAGTGCCACGGCGGGTCTCGAATAGTTATCATCATCATTAATAGATCATAGTTTTTTCTTTAGATATTTCCAGTAAGAAACACAGCTCCTTACAGGTGTTAAAAATAATTGTCATGCTATTCAAGATGGGAAATGGAGATATCGGAAAGTCTTCATGTTCCAGAAAGCAATCGTTGTCTTCAATCCAGCTTACTATTTTGAGCTAATTGGCACATGGGTGACTGTTCTAATTGGCACTTGTGGCAAAAGAAAAAGTTTAAAAAAAAAACTGTTGCCAAATGCATGACATATCCCTCATTGAACAGCACCATCTTCATCCTGGCTTGCACTACCAGCTCTCACTCTGCAGGTAACAATAACATATCTTAAGATATATGAAGACTGTGCCTTTTAATACATTGCTATTCGGTTGTGGTACTCACCCACTCCTCTCTTCATGAGATTCACAATCTAGAAAACTTCAATTCATGCCTCAAAACTTGCCTATATTTCCAAATGTAAAAATATGGGCTTCAATGAAGGTGACTGCACCTTTGAATGTTTTCAAACAGTAAAGTGGCACCATATCAAATCATCATCATGATCACAATGAACATCTTTATCTTCATAATCATCAAATAAAACTAAGCAGGATTCTTCTACTCACCCTTGTTTCCTGGACGACCGTCCCTTCCTGGAGCTCCTCGAATACCCCTCATTCCTTTCAATCCTGAATTACCAGTGTCTCCTGGAAATCCTTGGAAACTCTGATTACCAGACCTCGCTGGTCCAGCAGGTCCTGAAAGTAAGATGTCATCAAATAAATCAATTTTATACTGATTCATGCCAAAGTAATGATTAATTTAATAACCATTATTATTAGGTCTTTTTTACCCAGTATAGCCATATAAGTTGTATTCATGATCTTCCTGCAAGCCCTGCAATTATTATAACTCAAGTTCTGCCAGGTACCCATTAAATACACCTGGGTCCAGGGGGAACAATGTGGGCAATACAACTTGTCCAAAAGTGTAAGCTGCATGTGAGCAAGGATTGAACCTGGGACCTCTTGACTGAGTCAAGGGCACTCAGCAATATACCACTGTCCTCCCACTAATACAAATATAATAGACTTAGTAAATGTGAGATGTGAGTTGGACTCGCGGCACATTCAGTTGGTCAGCTCTCTGTCTTAGCCTACAAACTGGCTGAGGAGACCCCTGTTCAAAATCACGTCTTTCGGATGGTGACGTTAAAGGTCGGTCCCCAGACGTAAATAATCATATCTGATGAGGTTTTAATTCGCTTTTGTGCTTTTGTGAATGGGTAAATACTTTTGTATTCCTTTATATTTGTATTCTACATTCCTTCAGCTTTCCATTTATATCAAGTTGTATCTCCATCAGATAGGGTCTACCTTTAATCAATCAATTTAGTAACTTTATTAACTAGCACCAATGGGTTTTATTGAAAAAAAAAGGGATGTTATTCTGAAGAAAGAAGGTACCTACCGGCTCTTCCGGGAGGTCCACGTCCTCCTTTCAGACCCATGAAACCCTGGCGTCCTCTTGATCCATCCATACCAGGAGGTCCTGGTCTAGACTCCCCCATGTTACCCTTCTCTCCTCGCTCTCCAAAGTTTCCATCGTTTCCCTGTTCACCTGTCTCTCCTTGGAAGCCAGGTATACCTGAGACACACAGACAACATAAATATTAGTCACACTTAAAGTAATCGTTTAACATCGTTAAATCTGAGATGCATGGCCCTAAGTGTTATCAGTGTCTGTGATATGGTGTAATATTGAAGCCCTACAAAAATTGCGCTTCAAAATGCTCAAAAAGTGCCTTTAAAAAAGTAAAAATCTTTGAGTGACCTATTTTACCGTACTCATTTTCCCCAATAGACTGTAGTGTTATGAAAACTGTTAGGAAAACGCAAAATTTGATTTAGATTTCAATTCATCATAAATATCACGATAATCAAACAGGCGATCGGCTTGTAAAAGTCATGGGGTTCCTGATTGATCGACCTAAACGTTTATAATTATCATTGCAGCATGAGCTAAATCCAGGATTTTGTTTCAGAATCTGAGACAAAGTTACCCAATCCCTTGAAGAACAACTTTTGCCCTAACATTCCTGTTTATTGTTCATTCATGTTTCTATTCACCTGTCTTCTTGTAACATGATAAGTACCATCATTGGTATCTATGTACTCTGTCAAAAATCTTGATATGAAATTTGCTTTATGTTGATACTGTATCTACCCAATGTATGATATCCTGGGCTAAGGGGACACACAGGTACCATTCAATCCCAAAACATTAAAGATGTCTTCCAAAAGACATTTCTAAATGTATACAACTTTGCTGGATAATCCAATCCAATCCAGGTATTTATAAGCGCCAATATCTAGTTGCCTAATCAAAGGCGTTGATGAGACTGAAAAACTACCAAAAATGTATGTTCATGATAACAGAGTTTGCAGTGCATAGGAACAATGCACTGTTAGTTTGAACATTATTGAACATCATTAGATAAAGACATGAATAAGATGTATATTATGAATAAGCATTTAAATCGGATAAGATCAACTGAATCAAATCAACTCAAAATTGACCAGTGCTCCTTGTTCTTCTTTTATACCATTCCATCCTTCTCATGGTGCTCCAGTAAAGTCTCATTGCCCAACACCTCTCATGGGAACAGGACTCATAAGAGGTCCTCTTAGGGGCCTAGGGTAACAAAGCTGTCCTTGATTAAATCAGATCTAATCAAATCAAAATTACCTGGACGTCCTGATTCTCCCTTCTCTCCATCTCTTCCTTCTCCTTGTGATCCAGTAGGGCCTCGTGGCCCTGGACCTCCCATGGGTCCAGGGTAACCAGGCTGTCCTTGGTCACCAAAAAGCCCAATAGCTCCTGAGAAGCCTCTAGGACCTGGGTTACCGGGTGGTCCTTCATCGCCAGGAGGACCAACTCCTACCACCTACCAAGGAACAGTTCAAAAACTTGGTTGAAACTCTCTCTACATATATCATTATACATGTGCTGTTTAAAGGGAAATTCAGACTTATACCACCCAGCAAGGAATAGCTAAAAGAAACCCCAAACAAACTTTTAACTTTTCTCGATTCATTAGCATACCTTCTTTTATTGAGAAATTCTAGATCTTTTGGGCAAAAAATGTTATCAAAATGTTATCATATAACATACAGCTCAGTGTGAACACTGAGGACCTTTGTTGTGTGCAGCTAATTTCATTCATCTTGAATTGCCATTCATCTACACACCATAATTATATGTGAACGAGCCTTTTACCAGTGTGATTATCCGTCAAAACTTACGATTTCCTCGATGTCGGGGGCTGGTCCGGGATCTCCCTCCATTCCATAGTCTCCAGAAGGTCCCTGTAAAACAAAAACAACATACGATTAAGAGTTTACTTGTACGGACATGTAATCGTGATTGTCGGGATACCGGAGGCGCCGACATCATCATCATCAGTGTTAATAGCGGCTATCTTTTCCACGCTTTGGACGTTTCATTTCCCCTATATGGCCCTTCTCCAAACCTTGGTGAGGCCAGATGCTCTCTTGTCTTCTCCTAGTGTCTCCTAAGGTCTAGCTACCCCTGGGTTTTGAGCCTGCAACCTTGAAGTCCATTGCACTCTAAAGCCAACAATTAGAGAATTAATTATTAAGCCATCCTCATCTTCATCCCCCCAATTATCACCATCATCATCTTCAACATCATAATCACCACCATCATCTTTATCATCATCATTATTATTATCATCCACATCCGCTTAGAGGCAATTTGTATACAAATATCTTATTATTATTATTATCATTATCATCATCATCATCATCATCATCATCATCATCATCATCATCATCATCATTATCGTCACCATCATCATAATCATTATCATAAGAGAGAAGAGTTCTTACCTTGTAGCCATCATATCCCGGTCTTCCTTGAGGGCCATCTCTTCCTTTATTTCCATTCATGCCTAGAAGTCCAGGAATACCAGGATTACCAGGAAAACCCTGCAAAGATAGGCAAATATTCATTAATGTTGTTACAGTTGTCATTGTCAATATCATCGTCATATCACTTTTAATTTTAAATTTAAATTTACATTTCAAAAACATCATCACCGTTATAGAAACATTTTTGATCACCATAATCATTATCTTCACTATTCTCAACATTAGTAACACAACCATCAAACTTAAATCTATGACATGTATTATTATCATCATCTTCAATAGCATCACCATCATTATCATCATCTTTATCATGCTCATCATCACCATCGATCATCATCATCATCATCATCATCATCATAAGTGTTAAGGAAGCCCTTTAGATAAACTCACCCTTTCTCCACTGTAACCTGGCAATCCCTTTTCTCCATAGTCACCATATGATCCTAAATCACCCTGCAAATCAAATGAAAGAGAGATACATAATATCACAATGTTTGATCTGCAATTACTGGTCACCTTTATGGATCTGAATGGCTCCATTGTAGATCCCAGTCATACACACATTGGGGCATCAAGGACACCCATCATATCCTGGAGAATATAGCTTCAAAGACTTATCCCTACAAGAATATCTCATGCATCCAAACAAGGTGTTAGTACGATATCATTTTCAGTTTTAACTGTATGATGGTGACCCTAGGGAATTAAGGTGAATATATTTGGGGATAGTTGCGTTTCCTTAAAGTATACAAATCATCACAATTAATCACCATCTTTACTATTTTGCTACGGGAAGTGAATGGTGCTCTTCAACTCTGGAGGACACCGGAAGCATCGGCTTTACTTACCACTTCTCCTGTAGCGCCCTTCATTCCATCCATTCCTCTTGGTCCATATTCACCCTGTCAAGAAAAAGAAAAAAATCCACATAATTGCTCCACCACTGAATAAAGAGTAACATTGATGATAGTATATCATTACATTCTTGTTCACTATATATTTAATTATGATATGTCCTATGCAATTCCACACAACTTTGGATAATGGATAATCACTTCCTGTCATGCCATGCCACGTGTAGCAGATCCAACCTAAGAGCACAGATGTTCTAGTTTTGGCTTCCATAAATCCATTCTTTTTTCTTTCTCAAACAGAGCCAGGTACATACATTGTGAAACTTGTATCCATGGAAATTACAAGAATATCTAGGAATTTTCATACTGAAACAAAGTTTTATAAACTCATTTTTTACTAAGGCGGTGTCTCTTTAGCACAGGAGAGCCTCAATAAACATCCTACCAGAGGGACAGGGTGTTATCCACTGTAACCTTGCAAGCTTTGATAACCTTACGATGCTGGCTTCAGTCATCTGCCTGAGCTGGATTGAAACTCACGATCTCTGCTTTGACAAGAAGAAACAATTCCAACCGAGCAAGCTCCCCTTCCAGTATATCTTGGACCAATTATTTGCCACAAACTTTTAAAAGTTGAATAATGTGGTACAAATAGGTAAAGTACAACTTTCAAGGGGCTCTACTTATTTCAATTAACCCAATAGCAACTAAACCTCCCAAAATCGCTCCTCCTTTTACTCACTGAACCGCCCAAAACTGCCCGTCCGTTTTTGTCCATTTTAGGGTCTACCGTTATAATGTTATACATGCGTAATCCTTACGATGTCTACAGTAGGATTTTGCATAGAAAAATAGCGCATGTTTCATATTGTTCAGAAAAATGTCAAAATGAGAGGAATATTGCAACATCTTCCAGTGAGTAATAGGCCATTTAAAAAAAAACACTCTAGTTGCTAATGGGTTAACATGCCATTACTACGGTCTGTACCTTGTATCCTTTTGCTCCTTTTGCTCCATCTAGGGTGTTATCATCTGGAGTTTTGTCTACGTATCTTGGACCAGCTGGGCCTGGGTCTCCTTGATCTCCCTGGGGAAATATACAAATAGAAAGGATGATTTTTCTTCCAAAGAATTCTTTTCTTTCTTTCTCACTATCTCTCTCTCTCTAGCTCACCCACTCTTTCCATCTCTGTATCTCAATCTATGAGTGATTCTGTCTGTCTCTCTTGACCACTCTTTCATGCTGTATTTCTACCTCTCTCTCTCTCTTTCTCTCTCTTTATCCACCTCTTTCTTTCGCTCCTTTTTTTCATCCTAGATATTGTCTAAGTATCCACCACCAGTGGAACTTTAGTCTCCTTGTTAAAATAAACAAGATAGAATGAAGAATTTACTTTCTTCAGTCCAACCTCTCCCCCCCCCCTCTCTTAAAATTCATGTTATACCAACGTAAATTGTATTGTATTCAACAACTCGAAATGGAATTGCTTAAATAAAACATTCTTTCAACAATTTTGGTCCCTTGTTTCATTACATGCAAATATTTTCCTTTCAATCATTAAGACTGAAAGTTGAAGTTTGTTGTTCCATCTTGATCCATCCATATTAAAATCCAAGTTAAATGTATGCATATTTGCAGACAAAGTTGTTTTACAGACAAACATAGGTAATCTCTAAACCTACCGCACAGGGGGGTGTTTCACAAAGCCTTTTTTTAATGACAAATGACAAAAATCAGTGACAAATCTGCTGATAACCAATCAGAAGCAAGGATTTCAGTAGCTTATAACAAAAACTGTCATTTGTCACTGATGACAAGTTTTGTGAAACACCCCCCAGATGTACAGCAGCCATGCAGACGTACCTTTTCTCCCCTTGGTAGAACAGTGGGTCGTTCAGCAGGCGTGCCAGATTCTCCTGGGTCTCCACCCATACCCTAGAAATGATTACAAAAATAATATATTGTTTGAATATGGGATATCTTCAGAATCCCTCGGGGAACATAACCTGGATCTCCAGTAATACCCTAGAATTAAAAATATATGTATATATTGTTTGAATATGGGATGCTCTTTAAAGCTCCTCTGCACTAGTTTGGCATTGAGGGATTAGACCTCCTTGCAAGGTCACTGGTAGGTGGTTATCTCATCAAATCGTGCTCTCAATTAACATAAGAAAACGGGCATCATGGGGGATCAAAGGGTACCACTTAGGCATTGTTGGCTGTATAGAGAGCGCAAGTAGCTATAAGTAGTGCAATGGGGCTTTAAATGAAAGTCTGA
The DNA here is from genome assembly GCA_035222895.1 of Strongylocentrotus droebachiensis. Lineage (NCBI taxonomy): Eukaryota > Metazoa > Echinodermata > Echinoidea > Camarodonta > Strongylocentrotidae > Strongylocentrotus > Strongylocentrotus droebachiensis. The sequence goes on from JAVYIG010003795.1 coordinate 56,042, forward strand.
TCTTCGGGATCCCTCTGAACATAACCAGGATCTCCAGTCATACCCTAGAAATGATACAAAAATAATATATCTTGTTTGAATATGGGATGCTCTTCAAATGAAAATCTGATCTTCAGAATCCCTCGGGAACGTAGCAAGGCGATCTCCAGTCATACCCTAGAATTTGAAATAATAAGAAAATAATACATATTGTTTGAATATGGGATGCTTTTTAACTGAAAATCTTCAGAATCCCTCGGAACATAACCAGGATCTCCAGTCATACCCTAGAAATGATACAAAAATAATATATCTTGTTTGAATATGGGATGCTCTTCAAATGAAAATCTGATGCAGAATCCCTCGGGAACGTAGCAAGGCGATCTCCAGTCATACCCTAGAATTTGAAATAATATGAAAATAATACATATTGTTTGAATATGGGATGCTTTTCAACTGAAAATCTTCAGAATCCCTCGGAACATAACCTGGATCTCCAGTCATACTCTAGAAATGATACAAAAATAATATATCTTGTTTGAATATGGGATGCTTTCCAACTGAAATCTTCAGAATCCCTTCGAACATAACCTGGATCTCCAGTCATACTCTAGAAATGATAGAAGTGACCTATATTATGCACATGGTGTCGGGCCTACTTACCCAGATTTCCTTACCTTTCTATGTTTATGACTCAGCCCCTATACATTTTCTACAAAAATTGTTTGGCACATGTCATTTATTTGTAATCTCGAACATTCACTGTAAGTTTTGTCAGATTCTGTGAGAATTTATTTGTTATCATTACCAGAACTCGAGCTTATCTTTAAAATCAATCATATTTAATTCAAGTCGAAATCCACCTTTGAAAGATAGTTTATGATTTTTGTTTCAAAAATCTTGTGACAATGAAGGTGCAAAGAAAGTTTGAAGCTACTCACCTGTCGTCCTTTAGGTCCTCTATCTCCTTTGGTTCCCCCGTTTCCTATGAAGCCATCAAAGCCCTGTGATCGATCAGAAGAGAGAACAAATTTGTGATTATCATTATTATCAATCTCATGAAGATAATAATAATAATAATAATGTAACTTATATCGCGCCAAATCCACTCTGTGGAGTGCTCAAGGTGGGACCTGTATATAGATACTACTCAATGGAGAAAAGTATACATATTATAGGTGAGCTTAAATATGCCATAAAATAGATTATAATAAAGTAACATTCATTTAGTACTTCGTGATAATCTTTCTTCTATATCCCCAACTAATTTATGATATGCTTAAATGTTTTGTATGCTTAGGCTATATATTTTGTATCCTAAAATGCCAATAAGTTTTAATTTTTTATGTCAAATTGCAAATGTCATTGGATATTCATTCTATGTTAGCATTCTTCATGTTTTGATTGAGTTATGGAGATTGAATTATTTGAATGGATTGAATCAAATTATGGAATGGTCTCGAAGTGTCACAGTGGTGACAGTGCATGTAGACTAGGCATCATCTGACCCGACACAAGAGGGCTGCCTTTTGGGAGCTTTGTCAGCATGCATTCAGGCATTCAGGCATTCAGGACCACAGCAGAAGCTTATACTCCTGACTTTCAGTCCCTAGTCACTATCACTAACTAAATAATCCATCACTGCTTATCTCAACTGCCAGACCATCCACCATTCCAACTTTCTCAAATAAAGCATTATCTTATCTGATGGATCTGTCTGCTCTATAGATAAGTAGATCACTCCCATTCCCATGTCTGCAATACTAATAAGGGTTATGTAACGTTGGTTTTGCATACATCCCATGTCTGGAAATACATCGCATGTCTGGAAAACTTTCTGTATCAGTGTTTACGCAACTTCACCTCTAACATGAAATTGCTTTACCGTTAAAGGGGGAAGGCCGGCTACCCTGAACTGAACTTACCATGGTCTTTACTTTAGTGAATACAATAAAAATGAAATTTTACTTAAAGGGATCCGGTAAACTTTGTCTCAGATTCTGAAACAAAATTCTGGATTTAGCTCATGATGCAATGATAATCATAAACCTTTAGGTCAGTCAGGAACCCCATGACTTTTACAAGCCGATCGCATGTCTGATTATCAAGATATTTATGATTGGAATTACAAATTTTGAAAACCGTTCGCCTGACGGTTTTCATAACACTACAGTCTATTGGGGAAAACAAGTATGGTAAAACCGGTCACTCAAAGATTTTTACTTTTTTTGAGGCACTTCTTGATCATTTTGAAGCGCAATTTTTTTAGGGCTTCAATATTACACCATATCACAGACACTGATAACACGTAGGGCCGTGTATCTGAGATTTAACATTGTTAAACGATCCCTTTAAATTTACACATGGATAATGATATAAAAAACAGACCAATGAGAGTTTGTGATGATGATAATACAACAAAGGACGAACAAGTTACAATGTTGTGAAGTCATCATCTAAAGGGAGTGTTCACACTTACAGGTCGACCGTCTTGTCCGGGTACCCCATCTTCACCAACTTCTCCTCTAGGTGATGGTGTGAACAGACCCGGGGTGCCAGGTCGCCCTTTGAAACCATCGGGGCCCTGAAAATCAACGAAACAGAATTATAAATAGTTAATCTTTTCTTATAAAGTACCTTAATTGCTCGGTACAAGGTAACTAACAGATCAAAGTGCTAGACCTACACCTATCTTTGGTTGCTACATGTATTATGATTCTAGCTGCACTTGGCGGTACATGTACTCTCCACTCCCTTGGAAACAGACATGAGCACTATTACATTACTGAATATGATGTGAATATCATAATCATCTTCTATTTATAAAGAATTAAACAAACTTTGAGAAAGACATCAGATTCGGTGGCAGGGAAATAATGATTTACCTGTTCAACTGATAAAAGTGATTTGAGTGATGAAAACATTCCTATGGCTCTTCAAATAGCATAATAAAATAACTATAATTGTCATTAACTATATTAATGATCCCTTTAGAATTTGCCACCATATATCTAATCGATTCGGTGGCAGGGAAATAATGATTTACCTGTTCAACTGATAAAAGTGATTTGAGTGATGAAAACATTCCTATGGCTCTTCAAATAGCATAATAAAATAACTATAATTGTCATTTACTATATTAATGATCCCTTTAGAATTTGCCACCATATATCTAATCGATTCGGTGGCAGGGAAATAATGATTTACCTGTTCAACTGATAAAAGTGATTTGAGTGATGTAAACATTCCTATGGCTCTTCAAATAGCATAATAAAATAACTATAATTTTCATTTACTATATTAATGATCCCTTTAGAATTTGCCACCATATATCTAATCGAATTCTGAGATACATATGTACATGGTCATATTCAAAGGACATTGCATATCCCTAATGTTTATATTTACAGATTGGTTTACAACCAAGGAAACATTGCATAAATATATGGAAGAGCTCCCCCTGTAGTTATGGCAAGGAGATGCTGCCCAATTGGCTTATAGTAATATGCCCGGGAAAAGTCATCTTCAGATCTAAATCAAATCAAAGAAAATTAGGACAGCCACAAAGACAACAAAATTAAAAGAGTGGACAAATATCATATTTGATATATCTATCACTTCCTACTTCTGAAATATCTTAAAGACTTAATTAGGTCCAGACAGTCAGACCTGGTCTACTTACTTGATCTCCTGGAGGTCCAATTAGTCCTGGACCTTGTGGTCCTGGTACTCCCTAAATAGAGAAAAATGAAGGAAAAAAAAGTAAAATACATGTATGTGAATAATTGAAATACAAGAGCAGAACAAGTGTTAGCTATAAAGCTTTCGAGTAACAATGCGAGGGGAAATGTGTAATAAATATGCAAACTAAAATGTGTACTTATAAATGAAGTTCAAATATACATATATCCTATGAACTCCTATATTATTACAATTTGTCTCCCAAGAAATAGATACATGATTTCAACTTATTTGTTTACTTGAAGCAAAATTTCTCTGATAGTATAGTTGGCATACGTGTATAGGTACACAGACTTACATGTATATAGTTTTTCATTAACGAGAGTGCACATTTGTATCATCTAGAAGTAAATATCATAATACATAACAAATGACTTCACTGTGTAAAAATATCGTACAATAAAATGGAACAGATTTGATGAATAATTTCAATCTATTGGTTTACATGTAGATCTACTAGGAGTATATATCTACACTAGCTGGCTTCTGCCTAAATGTAATTGAGAAGCTAAACATCTAGTGTACAGATGTATGTAGAGGTACATATCACAGTATAGATAACAAATGCCTTCATTGATGTAGATTACAGGTGGAGCTATGTCATCGGGGATAGGCTAACCATGCACGGGGAAGATTGATTGTATTACCCCGGTGCGCATGCTTAAAAGTTAAAGGTAATGGAGACACCCCCGTTTGAATTATGTCATTCATGTCTACTTTTTTTCCTTCATTATTACAGCAGTAGGTCCATGATTACAGTGAAGGGTATGCTTTGGATTTAAAGGGAAGGGTGTCGCCCCCTTTGAACTATATCAACCTTTTTTTTTTGTATTACAGTGAAGGGTATGCTTTGGATTTAAAGGGAAGGGTGTCGCCCCCTTTGAACTATATCAACCTTTTTTTTTGTATTACAGTGAGAAGGATGGTTCAATTTAAAGAAAGGGTTCCGCCCCCTTTGAAATATGTCAATCATTTTGTTTTTCTTTAGTATTACAGTGAAGGGTATGCTTCGATTAAAAGTAAGGGTACCTCCCCCTTTGAACTATATCAGCCTTTTTTTGTGGTGTTACAGTAAAGGGTATGCTTTGGTTTCTAAGGGGTAATATTGATGCCCCTTTGAACTATACAACCCTTTTTTTCCTCTTTTTTTTTTTGGGGGGGGGGGGTATAACAGTGAAGGGTATGCCATGGATTTAAAGGTAAGGGCGCTTACCGTTTTTTATTCTTAGTCTAGACCTTAAAAAATTGCATATGGCTACTACATACAGATGGGAAAACATTCAATCTGGTTCCCCTTCCCAAAACAGTTAGTGTGGAGCCCTGTTTAACATAATGCAGTTTGAATAGGAATAATATGGCAGTTTTTATACAGCCTTTGTTTTTTAATCTATAAAAACGAAGGCTAAGGATGAAAGTACAAAATAGTCCCATAACATTAATGACACAGCTACAGAACATGACTTGGGATATACACAAGAGGTTACTGCCCTTGCTTTAAAAGTCACAGTACATAGCACGTATCCTTGTGGCATTACAAGGCCTGCAAAATATGCACCTGACTGTATGTCTATATAAATACAGCGCAGTTGACTGGGGTAAGGGGCCCAATTAGATAGCATGCCTGGAGTATGAGGTCATCCTATCAACATGTAATTAATGAGTGTCATATGTTTTTTACGCTGTAAACTTTGTTGTTGCATTTGTGCAGTCAACTTCACATTGGTGTAAGAAGTTGGGGGAGGGACAGTGGGGTGGTGGGGGTCCAGCTGTGGGGTGGTGGAGGTCCAGACATTGCATGGTGGGGGTGGGGGGCAACTTGGATTGCATGCTTGGGGGATGTAAATTCACAGGGCCACTAAATAAGTAAAGGGTGCAAGAGGGGGTCATATTTTCTTCTTTTCACATTCACGTCTCATGTCCCCTCCTCCTCTCCTTTTTTTCGTTGTTTTCCTTTTTAAGGGCACTAGACCCCCCCCCCCTCCCCTGGTAAACTATTGGTGTTTGGGTAGAAGGTGAAAATGAAATAACCTAATTAGCATAGACGTGCCATCACTGACTGGCACACGTGTATCATCTTGTTTAAGGGGGAGGTGGGAATGAGACTAGGAAGTCTTGTTAAAAATGTGATAATTAGGATTATCTCTGCTGCTATAATTTTGAGCAGATGCTAATAATGTGATTCACCTGTAACCATATGTAGAGTGTTTCATGCACTTCAATTTCATCTGACATTTACGTTTTATCTATCAAATTTTATTGATCAATCAGGCTATGAGAAAATATGAACTGTATCTGTCGGGATTGAGTCGTTTTGTCAGGATCATCTCATGGGGAGGGGCTGCCATTTCTGGTTATTGTCATTTTGACATTTGCATTCGATTATCTTTGTTTCACCTTAATTTCTAATTTTGTTATCATTTTTTTTTTTAAATTGAGAATGTTCCTACTTAATTTTTAATTTGAAAGTTGAAGAAAGAGAAATAACGTAATGGCTGACTAAAATCCTTTATCCTAATTTAAGAGCAATCATAACAAAACAAAAACCAAAGTAGACATACATGTATGTAGTGGATGTAATGGATGTAATGGATGTAACAGTTGACTGGTGATTGAATGCCACCTCATGAAGATTTAAATAGTGCAGGTGAAACATATAGAGCTTGGAAAGATACTGCAAAATATATCTTACACAAATATCAGCTATTGTTCTGCTAGCACCTGTTGAAAAGAAAATTGCAACCCTTTACTACCCCCCCCTCTTTTTTGATAGTGTAGATAGAGTTTATGAAGGTTTACAGGGCCAAATTTTTGACCTTTATGCAAATTAATTAATTTGCTGACATGTCTATTCCTTTAGATGACCGACAAAGGGAAATAGAGAGGCACTTTCCTGATGAGTATTGCATAATCATCTGGGAAGAAATCACCAGAAAGGAAAGAGGAAAAGGAAATAGGATAATTAGGGCAAGTTGTTATATAACCCCAATTAATGCCTTGTTAATCTTTCTCATCTAACTGACTTGATCTGGTTTAGAATTGAACTCTAAATCAGATAACAATTACTTGTATCTTTGCAACTACTTGTAAGGATCAAGGCCCTTTTTTGAAAACCAACAGTAAAGAGCTTACACATTATATTACAGTAATGATATTAATCTTCCAAAAATACATTGTGATGAGGCCATATTATTTATCAACAAATTGCCTTTTTTATGGTAGTTCTTTTATCTACAAAGTAAAAGACATGAGTTAAAGCCCATTAGTACCCCATATCCCATCCCTTTCCCTCCCATATCAAACTACAATAAAAAATACCAAAAATGAAATGAGATGGGCTACACATCTAACTAGTTTTTATACAAAGTCATACAGGTCCCTAGGGGCTGAAGCACCTCAACTGGCAATCATCCACTCCCTAAATGAACTGAAACCGTATACAAAGCTTCTGAACTTTAAACCAATGAAAATATGAGGTCTAGCGCCATCTATATGGACATGTGAGGCATTCCCATTCTATTATACCTGAAAATATTGTGTAACTGGAAAAAAGTCTTCTATGTTTTTGGCAGAGATCAAGATCATCAAGGACTGACATTAAACGGTATACATGTACTGTTTTTATATAGTGTAGCTGTATGACATAAATGACGTTTTAGTTGGATTCTACTTGGTCAAAAGGACAAGGATGACCCTTACCTGACTCCCGTTGCATCCCGGGATACCTGGAGTACCTTGAACACCATGTGGGCCTGGTACACCGGTGTATCCTTTATGGCCTGAAAAACCTGGTATACCTGATCGACCCTGAAGTCAAGAAGAAAAGAAAATGTTTGGTTCAGTTAGTTCATTCTTTGTCAAATTTTTTCATGAAAGAAACAGGATCATCAAAAGATACACAAATATTATACAATGATAAATTTATGGAAAGAAAACTTTAACGATAACTTTATATGAAGTGTTGGAAGATTTATAAGGAGAAGACAAGAATCCTATCAAATGCTAACTTTCATCTGTGTAGTGTTTCATTCACCTGTCTGTAAGGAAATGTCGGAAATCATTTCAAGAAGGATCAGAAAGAAAATGAGAGAGAAAAGAAAGAGAGAGAGAGAGAGAGTGAGAGAGAGAGCGAGCACATGGAAGTACATGTAGAAAATACAAAGTTTACTAAAATTGCCTCAAAATGAATAATTTTATATATACTTCTATATTACCACAATCACTGGATTCACAGAACATCATTATACATATATTGTATATGTTTTTTATGGTCATGGTCCACTTAGGACAGAGACACTCTCATAATTTCTATTTCCATCAAGTTGTCTTTTGATTTCAAACTAATTCGCAATCAAAAACCGTTATCTCTAGGCTTGTCTAAAGGTGAGGAAGATCATACCTTCACACATAGTCATGTCACAAAATCAAAAACATCACAAGGCTTTGGATTCTTGTCACCCCCATGCTAATTTTAAAGGAAGTTATTTATGTAACTCTGTTTACAGGCTTAATAACTTGCGTAACAAATTACGATCTAGGGACTCTTTCAGTTAATTGAATTAGCAAAAGAAGAACAATGGCTTTCTGGAATCGTAAAATATTTCACTTTCTCTGTGCCTTTTGAATGTAAATACAGTGTAGTTTAGGATTAATAAAAATTATGAACAATGAAAATAAGAGAGTCATGAAATATATCTCAATAACTGCTATCTCATGAAGATGTAAGCATTTGTGTCTAAAATATTTGAAGCAATAAAATGATTTCTTAGCTTCATCTGTCAATATTACTCATGAGCAAAAAAAAAGAAGAATGATTTCAGTGGAAAGATATGAAATCAAAACCAATTTGACCCCTCCCCCCCCCCCCCAAAAAAAAAAAAAAACACAACATCATATGATACCATATGATAGATTATAGCTTAATTTTTAGATCATATGATGCTAACATTTGTAATGATCTCCTTCTACATATCCTGCATGTGCACAGAGATTTATTCAGTCCAATGTCAAAATCTAAGATAATATGTACCAGGCCAGTCCGATGCTATGTTGTTTCGAGGCATTTAAATTCGGAAAAGAAAAACACAAAAATATTTAGATCCAAAACAATCTCAGTGGAAAGAATTAACAGATTTAACGTCTTTCCTGTGTATGCTATTCTTGATATCATCTGCTTTAGAGTTAGAAGGGCATTAACTCACATACCGTAATACAGAGTTAGCACCCTTCTGGGTCTCAAAAGACGACATCCTCTTTGGGTCTGAGTTGACTGTACTTACCAGATCTCCTTTTGGTCCCCTAGAACCTGATTCCCCAGGGAAGCCTCCATCTCCCTTTAGACCTGGAACTCCTTGGTCCCCGTCCGCACCTGGTGGTCCTGGAGTTCCCTTGTTCCCGACGAAGCCTGGCGGGCCCTGGATGAGAGAAAGATAAAAATAATCACATTTAGTTAAACTTGTGGGAGAGGGATGTCTTTTTTTTTAAAAATGTTCCATTCTCTGCTGAGAACCACAAGGGCATCATCTATTAAAGGGATCGTTTAACAATGTTAAATCTGAGATACACGGCCCTACGTGTTATCAGTGTCTGTGATATGATGTAATATTGAAGCCCTAACAAAATTGCGCTTCAAAATGATCAAGAAGTGCCTCAAAAAAGTAAAAATCTTTGAGTGACCGGTTTTACCATACTCGTTTTTCCCAATAGACTGTAGTGTTATGAAAACCGTCAGGCGAACGGTTTTCAAAATTTGTAATTCCAATCATAAATATCTTGATAATCAGACAGGCGATCGGCTTGTAAAAGTCACGGGGTTCCTGACTGACCTAAAGGTTTATAATTATCATTGCATCATGAGCTAAATCCAGAATATGTTTTCAGAATCTGAGACAAAGTTACCGGATCCCTTTAATGCCTTTCTGGTTCTGAACAGACAACAAAATGTTGATCCCTTGGGGGTGTTCCACAAAGGCTAAGATCAACTTTAAGTTGGACTTGGTAGGCCATTCATGCCACTGGTTGTTCTCACAATTATGATCTTTAGATTATAATTTTTCCTTCAATAATGAATTATCAACAAATGTAATTCTGTAGATTTGAGACCTTGATTTGTACATCCCTTGAGAGACCAATGCCAGTAAATGGTGAGAACAAACAGTGGCATGAACAGCCTGCTATAGTTCAGTTAAACTTTAAGTCGATTTTAGTCTTTGTGAAAAATAAATCCTCTGGTGCTGTAAATGAAAGTTTAACCTTCCGAAAGAACAGCCATGAGCAAAAACATTACTGTTGGTTAACCAATAAATGTCATTTTGAAGGAAAATATATTCAAGGAAAATTGTTATGTGCTGTAAAATTTGATGCCCTGGCATGGTTGAGAAAGGGGACCACAATTGTCTTTTGAAATATAGTTTTGATAACACAAGATTTATTGATTACAATAAATTGCAGCAATGATTCTATAAACATGCTCATTGATGGAATCCTGAATTTCTTTACTGGTACTTTTGAAATCTAAATTTTCAAAAGAATTTATTGATGATGACTGTTGATTATTATACCTAAGGGTACATAGGGTTCCTTCCTCATGATTTACTTTAAAGGTTAACCAAAAAAAGATTACCAACACCACATATCTTTTAAGGAAGCAGGAAGTTTAACCAGATAACCACAATTATACAATGATAAGCCCAATGTATACAATAAACTTAGCTATTATGTCATATCCTGTTAAACACTGTCATAAGATTCTTGTGATAGAGAATTTGTATGAGTGCTATGAGACTTATGAGACTTGTGATAAGTTTCATGCAACGTTGACAAAAATGCTCTCTATTTGAAAAGTTTGCTAACATCGTAAACATTATAAAGCCTTTCTCATACAGAAAAGATAATCTGTTTTTAATTGATATAACACTAGTTCAGCCAATTCATTGAAAGTTTATAGGAAATTCAAACATTATAAAACGTATTTTCTTATACACAAGTGAGGGTTATGCAAGGATTTTGATATATCGAAGAACATATCTGTTTATATAGCACCATAAATGCACAGGAGATGCACTTTTTATCTTTTTTTATGACCCACATTAACAATACATCAAGAACAAGCAGAGTAGGCTGGATTGTTGTTCATGGGCTAAACTAATATTACCAAGGACCTACAACTATTTATGCTGCTCTAGTCTATAATCACAACGAAAAATACATCTGAAGGTCTCAAACAAATTCTCAAAGTAGCACATGCTCTAGACATATCTCTCTCCGAAGCCAGAAGGGCATTAACCCTGCGTTCAGGCTATCAGCATTTACCGTTTTACTATACGATAAGTAATAAAAACTACAAAGAAACGTTGTATAACAAAATGTTGTATAACAAAACGTTGTATGGCTAAATGCCTGTTTGACTATCCCTCAATTTGAATGAAAACTTGAAGGAAAACTTGAGGAAAAAAAATCAGGTTCCCTCTCTTCTCTGAACATCGTGTAGTACGAAAATCGTAAAACTGGGTGGGGTTTATCAAGAGCTTGCACTTATTATTGACCAACTGTCATGTCGACTGTCCTAATAAAAAAATAGTTTCTTTTCTTGTCTGAACGCTCCTTTCGTTATACAATGTTTTGTTATACGAGTTCTGTATACAGTTTCTATAGTCTGAACAGAATATATGAGTTAACACACTTCTGCTCCTAAATAGACAAAAAAGATGATAGCATACATCTATCAATGGCTGCATTTAGCAAGCGATGTGAGAGGTAATGTAGTTTGAGTATTTGTATGTTTTGTCCCCTCTGGCTTTGTATCTCATCTCTCATCAATAGTTACAATTCAAACAGTTATCTCTCTCTCTCTCTCTCTCTCTGTCTCTCTTTCTATCTCTCTTTCTGGATATATTCTCTCTTCCTTACATTAATAAACATTATCCCTCTCCCTCTCCCTCTCTCGATCACTCTCAGTCATCCTCTCTCACTATGGAGACATCAGTCAATAGGCCCTGTATGCGCAGTCCACAATCTGGCTATTTTGTATTTCATTTTTCTCTCCAATAACATAATTTGGGAATCTTGCAGCATCTACATGTAGGCCCATGGATAGTTCATGTAATTAAGATTGATAAAACTCGGGCAGATTCTGGACTAGGACCTTACTGTAATTGCTATAATTAGGCTACACTCACGCCAAGGCTATGTGAAACTGTCAAACCTCAACCCCGGTACATATAAAGAAGCCTTCACTGAAATCCTATCACTGACCACACCAAGGATAGAAAGGAGGGCGATGAGAGTGAACTAGACGAAAAACCAATACCAACATTTTTGTTTGCCCTTTTTTTTTATAACAGGAGTAGAAGGTTGTTGGATGACGGATCTGTACAATCGTTTTGGGTTTGAATCCTTCCTCTTGTGTCAATAGAGATGAACTAGACAGGTGAAATAACAGAATGGCTGTATCCTGTCGAAAATGGCATTAGGAAGAGCTGACATAGCTGAAAAATCACGGTGTCGTAGTTGCCGTTGGCAAATTAAACAACAAAAGCAACCAAAAGGGCTCATGAGACCTATCAGAATATTTGTTATCTGCACATAAATAATCCTAAATAGCTATTGAACAAAACAGTGCTCATCATGGATATTCCATACACGAATCAAACAACAGTGAAGTAACGTAAATTAGAAATGATGTTTGATATTTTTCTACATACCTACAAACCTAGAAATGCTCATCTTCCTTCATATTTGTACAATTTTTCAATGGAGCCAAAATGATTTCAAAATATCTGCATATTAAAGGTAATACAAAGTTTTGGTATGGGGTCATGAATTTGGTTCAAATGAACACATTGGAAGCATGTACGATCCTACAATATTCAGTGATCGTTTTCGCGGTCGAAATCGACTCTAAAGTTATGAAATTGTAAATAATAAACACTTTATGTTGAATAGCTCCCTCTCAAGGTCAAGATATTAATTAAGCTTTAAAACAATGTTTATTGCCAAAAAGCGACCGATTAGCTATTCTCGTTCGGAGATGATATACCACAACTACATACTCTGAGATTTTCATAGTCGCAGCTACCATTGTACGGCCGTAGGAGCTATTTGAAATTTATCAAAATTTACCGGGAGCACCGGTAAATCTTTATATTCAATTTTTCTCTAAAGCAGAAGTGTTTTAGGAGCTAAAATTTCGGGTGTTTTTAATACATCCACAGGGGCATCCAAATATATCAAAATTGTAAAGAATCACTATCCAACCATTTTTCAAAATTTCCCAAAACTTTGTATTCCCTTTAATGCAGAATCTAATTGAATACCGTAAGAAAAAGCATTAGGACGAACTTACTTAGATGACAAATCAAGGCACTCACTAAAATGTAATAATAGCATAACAATGTAAATAGAACATTATAAATTGTATTGTTCTTTTAAACCTTGTATACACCTATAATAATAACCATGGCAATACAAAATAATTAACTGCCCCATGATTTCCCTCTTGGGAATGCACTATTTGGGTAGGCATTAACAATGTTGATAGCTTTTACATACTTTAAAAGTACAGGTAGGTTTATAAAAGTTCAAGTAGGGTTTATTTTTGTTTAAAGGCACACTGTCCTACTTGTAGCTACTTGCTCCCTCTATATAGAAAACTTCCAAAATCGGTGCCTGTTGGTCCCCCATGATCCTCTTTTTCTTATGTTAAATGAGAGCTGAGTTAATGAGATAGCCACCTGTCACAGTGACCTCGCTGGCTCGCTGGGCGGTCTAATCCCTTCTTGCTGCAGTAGTAAAGCCTACCTTTAACTTTGTGAAACCTCAATAAACTTAATGATAGACAAAAGAATTTAAGATTTTTGTTTATTTGGGGAGGGGGAGGGGCATTTACTGAACTGCATATCAAAACAATCATGATCTACCACACAAAGTAAGCCCTACCCAAAGAAACATGGACAGTGAAAATGAAACACAAGCTACATTGTATGTCCTATAATAGACCCCTCCACTCTATATAAAGTATAACTATGCCTTCTAGAAAAACTACTTCATTGGACAATACCACTTTATATTTGTTTTTTATGATTTGTTTTCATACTGAAATGAAAATAAATTTGTTACAATCTTGAAGAAAAAAATATCAAGACAGGTGTGTGAAAATAAACGGACCTTGAACCTATAGGCCTACTCCAGATCTTAAAGGAAATCCTACTGATCATGGTCCAGTAGCTATATGAGGCATGCAATTTATCAATCTCCAATTCTTCTTTTCAACTTTTAGTTGGGTATAAATATACTCTTCATTCTAAAAATGAAAAATCTTGTCAATGTCTGTACAGTAAGCAAAACTTAGAGTTTGCCTCGACTATCAATTGAAGTTTGTTTGCACATTGCATAAAATATAATTTAATAAATCTTGAATGTTTTTATTTCTCTTTTTTTGTTTACATAACAGGTCATTTTGTTATTCAAAGGGGGATGGGTAGGAGATATGAAGGGCTCTGTGCCCCCTTCCCACACTTTTTTTTTCTCCTGGCAAGAGCCAATCTGCTTTACTCTAAGTACTCAAGAATAATCTCCCCTGATTGAAAATCTTAGACCAAAAGTGGTAATGGCAATAGCAAATAAAAATGAAAACTTTATATCATTTTTTTTATTTTTGTTTTATTGTCATAAAAAAAAGAAAGAACTTGTGCACCTCTATTGTAATTTGTAACATAATCCTGAGTCTAACCCTGGTATTGGACCTGACATCCACAGCAAAATAAATGGAATGAAATTCAGAGATGGCATAATTGGCAAGGTTATTGACCTATTGGCTTCCACTGCGCTTGTTATAATAATTAGTTACCAACCATAGAGTCTAGGCAGGTGGTCTTTAACCTCCCCCTACCCTATTTCCCATCCCTCCAGCGATTAGAAGGTTGTCCATAAAGTTTATGCAGGTATACAAACATATAACTGTTTATGCCTGATGTGTATCACAGGATTTGTTTTGTTTAGCTCTGATTTTTTTGTTACGACAATATCAATCATTTTCTCTGCCCCCTCTTACATGCGATGTATTTTGACATTATCTAAATTTCTAAAATACCTTTTCCTTTTTTAGCATGGAAATTTGCAGAAATGTTTCTGTGATGTTTAGAGAGAGGGAGTCTGATAACAAATTAAAAAAAATTGAAATGAAAACGTGATTGATACTAATGGAATAGTATCCTGAATGACATAGTATTTCAAATGACCAAACCTTGATTTTCATTCACTTCAAATTTGCACTGATATAAATTTCCAGTTTCTTTGACCCCGCTCTGCTTTTTTTTCTCCAAAATAGAAAGGCAATAGGATTATATGCTCAGAGATTTATGATTGCAATTGCTAAACCAGTCATAAAGAGTTGAGGTCACAGTGTTTTTGCGGTGACAGGTGTACTATTTCAACTGGACAGCCCTACCCAGTGGCGGATCTAGGAGGGGAGGAGGGAAGGGGTACACCCCCAATTTTCCAGATGATAATGCTGAGACACACCAATGGCTGAATAAGAGCTATCAACTACATGCAGATGTGATAGTGAGCACTACAAAAAAAAGGTGGGGGGGGGGGTTCACTTTCGTCGACCAACCCCACCTGTAGTAAAAAAAGAAAATAATAATAATAATAATAAGGGATTTTGGGAAAAAATCTGGCATCAAACAACATTCCCAGCCTTTTGATTGAGAAAATAGGGGAAAATAGGGAAAATAAGGGGGAAATAGGGGTGAAATCGGGAAGAAAACAAAAACTGGGAAAACAAAATCTGGAAAAATCAGGGGGGGGGGGATCCAATTTTTTTTATAGAAAAACAATATAAATCGGCTAATCATCAGGCCTGTACATGTTATCAAATGTGACAAGTGCACAATGATAAAGGGGCAAGGTTTCTATAGCTTACAAATCCAATATCTATGTTCACATAACATTTTTCATTGTTTCTAGAACATACTAAAAAGTTTGTGACAGTTTACTTTTTTGTCTGACTTAGCTGTGGTGCGAAGTAGGGCTTGCCCCATTTATAATTATAATAATTATAACTTTCACTACCCATCATTCACAGTCTCTTGAAATTTAATATGAAAAAAAAAGTTGTTAATATGAAAGAAATTGATGTTGCAGTTCCCTTCTCAATGATTTAATACCAGCCAGTCTTAATTACAAAATTAAAATACTTAGATCATTGGTATCCAACATCTATTACATTCTCCATTATCGAGAGACTGATATAGGAATAATTACTACTAGTTATGCTCATCTTTCTCATTACTGGTCAAATGGTATTGGTCCTCAACCCACTTGGTGACCTGTTGAAGACTATCTTTGGCATAACATAACAGTACAATTGCTAATCATTTCAATTTTTCTCCATTCACGCAATTGTTATAGCACTGGAAAAGCCATAGAAAGGTTATAGGAAGTTTGCCTCTCATTGAAACTAAAGTAAAAAAACCTTTCAATGAATGAGTGGACATGCAAGTAGTGTACTGGTATATTGAGGGAGGGCACATTCGATCCATGAACCCCCCCCCCCCCCCCCCCCATTTCGGGTTGATAAACTTTTTATTTCCTTTTCTTTTTCCTCATTTCTTTGCTTTCTTGTTGGAAACATTTAGGAATATTGTGACCCCTCTTTGACAAATTGCTGGATTTGCCCCTGACATAGAAACAATGGTAAAAAGGGATCATCAACCTTATTAATTTCACTTTGACTACTGAGATCCACAGTACTTTGATATAAGCTATTGGAGTACTTTTTAATTATATCATTAAAAAGGAGTATATCTGCTATATCTTGTTTTGTGATTATTTTGCATATAATTATAAAGACATTTCAATTTCAATTTCAAAGAAACATGTGCCCTTAGATCCTTCTCAGAAAGTCTTGCTTGTTATAAAACAGGAAATTTATTGTTAAACAATTTTTTTCCTTATCAAAGTATGTTTTTAAAACAGCGATCTACATGTAAATATTTAAAAACTTCTTAGACAAAAACAAACAATGTGCAGATAAATTCCTTTTTCTTTATGAAGGAAGTTTTTCAAGTCTGGGTTTTACAAATTTCTTACCCATTCACACCTATATTAAGAATCTGGATAAAAAGACAGACATTCAGGAACATCTGATGTGTTTTGTAAAATATTATAAACTAGAGCTATTGACATTTTGTGATACTTCATTCCATGTACATTCTTTCAAAAAGACTTTCCAATCCCCCACTCAGTTATTGTTTCATATTCGTCTTAATGTTCTTTTGAAAGGTGTGATTACCCGGTACATATACAAAAAAACATGCCTGTCACTTTTTCAAATAAGCTCCCCCCACACACACCAAATTGCAGGGCCTGCGTGACTGCCATACCGGGACATTTCCTTAATTTGAGACATAACATCATGTTCATACTGATCAGTCTTTATGTAGCCAAACAATGACTCATACTTTCTAAGTCTGAAATATGATGAAAATGTCTGGGAATGACAAACATTTGCTGTTTTCTCCACCCACACATCTCATTTACACGGGATATGTTAAAGAAAAGGTTGAGTTCAATGAAACTGAAATTTAATTTGAGAGCTTTTTCACTCTTTTTTTAATGTAATCACAGAAGAATACCATAGAAAGAATGTCCCCTGGAAAGGATGACTTTTCAAATTCCCTCTACCGGTAATTCAAAATATGACAAGAAATATCTGAAGTGTTTGGACCACACTTTCATTCCACATTTTTGTGTAGTCCAACACACATATTTCTGTGTAAAGTGACGGTATAGTACATGTGGCTGTCAGCAAGACTGAATTATCATTTTCTGATTATTTTGATTATTCCCAATCCTCACAGTGCACAGTGCACACCAATACCTTTTGTACTACATAATCAACCGTTTCCAACCTTTTCCAGTCTCCCAAACAGTTTATTTTATACAGTGCAATCACACGACCAAAACTGGTCTTTATCTTTAAATTATATGGGGCACTGGGTGTGCCGCAGGAATGGGCCAGTGGGAGACCAAAACAAAGCGGGGTTGGTTTCATTGCGTGCTGTCAGTGTCATGCCACTCCCAACCTGCCCTGTGTGACAACTATCTAGTCTTCATCAATAGATTCCTTTTTTGAAAGAGATACTCCTACTTCTACTTTTACTCCATATTTACTCAATGGTATTTAGATTTGCTTATTAGAAATAATTTGTTTCCCACAAAAGTTGGAATAACTTTTTTTAAAACTTTTTTTCATGAAATGATTGTGACAATTATGCCAATATGGCTTATTCTTGATGGATATAGTTTACATCTTCTGAAAACTGTATTGATCAAATTTGGATGTTTAGATTGATCAATAAAGTTACGAGAAGAGCTCAACTTTATACATCAAGAATAAACCAAATTCTCACAATCATTTCTTGAAAAGAGGCAAGGAAAAATAATTCCAAATTCATGGGCAACAGTGGAAGTAAAGTTAGTGAACCTCAAAGTTTAATATGGTTACTTCAATAATAGCAAAATGTACAGACAGGTTGTATTGCTGCCATATTAACTAGAATAGAGGATGATTATCTGTATTATATAGTAAGATAGTTTACACTTCTTCATGTCATTTAATTTGATGTACCACAGATAATAATTATTATTGTACTTTACTTGGGAAATGGCCTAATTCAAAATTGAACTTTTGAATTTAGTAATTAACCCTGGACCTTTAAAATTGTAAAACGTGAATAAAGGGAGGGGCCCACTTTTGCAATTTGCAAACATTTCATGCATGCAAAATTTGTTGGTGTTGCAGTACAGAAAGACAGTGATGTAGCCCTGCATGTATACATAAAACATTCTGCAGGTTGTTCATGAAACTAAAAATGACAGGAGGTCTATAGCGTATATTCCATATTATAGACTAGCACTTATTGTTCATAAAACAAGAAGTGGCAAGAGGTCTAAAGAGTCTGATCCATATAGACTAGCACTGGCAGAGCTGTTTCTATTCTGGGCAAATGACTACAGAAAAAAGTACACTCACTGGTTTCAGACAAGTCAAGTTCACAAAAAAATCTGTTTTCCTTTTCCAAACTCAGTTCCTCTTGTGCACTGGTTTGGATTTTCTTTATGTTTTGAAGGATCATAACTTGTCTTCACATAAACCACTTCATAACATTACATAGAGCCCCTACGTTGTGTCTTTTTGCGTGGGAGAGTGAGTGTGTGCGAGTATTTGTGTGGGGGTGTTTGTCCTGTTGGTTTTTTAATTTTTTTAATTTGTTTATCTCTGATCTTTTTTATTTGGGGGTGACATTTTTATTTTGGCTCTGCAAAAGTGCATGGATGCATGTATTCAGTGATACTGTGATATCACAACAACTTGTGATTGTGAACACTGAAACTTTGCACAAGAATAACTAGATTCTACTCACATTTGTAGAAAAATCTAATCATGGGCAAAGAATGCTTCGACAACTAAAATATTCAAATCTGTGAATGGTCGCTCTTTAAAAAACATGCAGCCTATTTGTAGCCTACACCTACATATGTATTAAATGAGGCATCAAAAACTTTTGAACAATAGAGTAATTCACATGGAACCGAACTTATTTTAGCAATCTAGCCCTACATATTTCACCTCTGACTCCGAGAGAGGGTCAGTCCGTGTCGGTATGCTGGTGAAATTCATGAAGGTCTGACTGTTCTAGTAACATGAATGAATTCATGACAGTTCTACCTGCCATTCTCGCTGTGGGGGTCTACTTTGATTAGACTTTGGGCCCTTTTATAGACAGCAAGAATTGGGATAAAGAAACATCTCGTATAGAATTACATAGATGATTATATAGCAAAAAGAGAGAGAAAAAAACAGAACACAAATAAATATACATCATAAATTGAACTCACCCAGGGAGAAGCATGATTGTGAAAATGTATGACTCTAGAGGGTGTATTCTATTTAGAGGACCTATAACAATATGCTGTCTGTAATATATTTTGAGTAGTGCCCCAATCGAGAATGCACTTCGAAAAAACAGAAATTAATGATATTTTTGTAAACGACAAACAGAAGAGTTATTTGCGACTACGTCAGAATCCAAAGCCCAAACTGCCAATTTGAGATTCACATAGACTTTGTGATCTCATATTTCAATCATTCATAACTTTCTTATTATTGGTCCGATTTATTTCAAACTTCCGCTAATCTGTTTTTGTTGTTTTCTGTTTTTAAACATTAACTTATTACTTGGGTTGCATTGCCCTTTAAAACTTTAAATCAAGTCACAACCCTTGATAAGTTTAGACAGTACCTTTAACCCAAAGCTCATGAGAGCGGCAATCTACACAAGCTTGAAAATGATATCTCAGGGATTTCCTCAATTGGGGGTTCTCTGTCATCATTGTCCATTTGGTATCCAATCCATTGGGAGGCTATCATCTCTACTACCACAGAGAGTGGGCAGTATCGACAGCAGCACCTGTGGGCATCATTTTGGGGAGGTGGGAGTCTTGCTTCTGTCATGGACCTACTATAATCACAGTAGGTCCATGCTTAATAAAAGGCATTTGTATTGCGCCATTTATCTAGAACTTCTATTGAGGCATACAAGGAAAACTACCGGTAGATAAAAAATGAGAGTCTGAATAAGTGCCATATTCTTGTAAACCTTGAACCTTATCGGTCAATGTGACTGTGAACACTTGCTTTGGGATTGACATTATCGATATAATATAAAATGTAACATTTTTAATAGCTGAATGTCTGATTTTATTGAATTTCTGAGTAAAAAATATTCAATACTAAATACCTGAGAAGGTATACATGTACCGAGATGTGGGTCTGCATCGATGTGCAGCAAATTTGAATTATGTCTCATGATCTTGCATTCTAGGCCACATACAGTTTCAGAAGTACCATTTCTGGATTTTCTGACCCCTCATAATAGCTGATGGAGTCTCATGAATTATGAAATAGACTAAAAATATGATTGATTGTGTTTTCACCGAAGACAGAAGATGCTTTCTCTTTTCATCTAAAAAGAAATGGATCTTAAGTTTAAAAAAATGGATAACATGGATCGCATTATTCTGTGTAAATGTCATATGTCATTTGTATTCTAAGCATGTCTTTGGTTTACTCCTGGAGAAAGAGCAAGATCTGGTCATGACTTATGGAGCAAGCTATAAAGGATAGACAAGAAAACAAGACACAAGGATGAAGTGATATTGAAATGGCTTGTGGTTTACTCTACTCTCAATTTACTACCGATGTCAAAGGTCAATCTAAACAAGCTGATGCTCACCTCCCATGGGGTAAACATGAGACTGGGGGACCTCGCTGCTCCCTCTTTTCTCTGCTGTCTCTTCAAAATAACATCAATGTCATGCAGGACTGAAACTGGATATAAAAGCCTACAAAGACCTCAAGCTAGAAACGCTGAAAGACTTCCCATCTGTTGAAGGGTTTTCACCCTTTCCAAAACCACTAGTTACCACTTGCCAAGGATCTCCTTGCAACTATACTAAAAGCAGTGGGATAGTCAATCTTGACCATGAAAGATACATATCAACTTTAAAATTATGATTTTCAAGAAAAGATAATATTTGATATGAAGCAGTTTTCCTCTATTACACAAGGAATTGTAGCTTGGTACATGGCAACCAATAATAAATGTTTATTGGGGTCACTCTGTTTTTTTTAACTTGCTATACATTTCAATGAATTAGAAAAAGTAAAATACACCAACATTTGAAGATATTCATTATTTCTGGAATCATTTCAGGAGATTGGAAGTTAAGTTTGTAAAAAAGTTATATTAATCTAATGAATGCCTTCTGATTATCCCTGGGTCGATAACACCTATATTAAGTCTTGCCAAAAATATTATCATGTACCACAAAATTAAATAGGAAATTAAGACAACCTACCGGTAATTAAAAATGAAAGATTGAATTACATAACAAATGTAGTTCTATAGTAACCTTATTCTGGCAAACTCAATCAAGGTGGCAATTTCTTTATTACACCATTTTATCTGCTGGAAAGCAGTTACAGAGGAAATAAATCAATTGGTTTGAATTAGTATGCCATTAGCAAGGCTATGTACAAAACTACAGCAGAACATCTGGTACATGAATTTTGGTGATCCAATATTTCACTCCCATCTGATAATTTTTGCTGTCGGCTATAAACACTAATTTCCATAAACTCTTAAGAAACCTTGCTGGTCATTTTGCTGTAATGTAAAATCCTGTTAACCTAGAGATAAACAGGTAGGGAGATTTTCTTAAACTTCAAAATTACAAGTCCAAAATATTTTGACGTTAACCATCCATCATGCCTATCTCTGATTCTTCCCATTACTGCCCATGCCTTATGGAACCAATATAATATTTTTAACAATAGTGACATCATCTGTTTAGTGACATCATCTGTTTGGAGACAGAAGGGCATTAAATCATAAACTTCAACCCAGAGTCCACACTTTTCTGGCTATGAACAGATGATGTGGAAATTCCTGAACTAAAGAGCAAAATATCAAATGCACACTGCCAATTTGAAGTATATGAGCAACAGTCTTGCTGCTAAGATAATTTGTGGACTAGTCTACTGTCTTGCTTAGGATGTTAGTGCCAGGCTGGGATTCATACCCTCAACCCAACTATTGAGAGTCAAGTGAATGAACCACTACACCACAGCACCTCCTAGAAGTTACTCTAAGATCCCTTTAAGAATATGATGTCAAACAATAGCTGACCATATGGCCCGGCAGGTGTGTGTTTACAAAATTGTTTAGAGATCATAAATGGACTTGGTTTCTGTTTTTGACAGAATGGGGTCTAGTTCACACAACCCGATACCAAACTCTCTGGTCCTGGGTCAAATAATCTGACATCTTTTGGATCAGATAGTGGCTGAATCATCAGAAAACTTCATCACCTACGATCAGAAAATAAAAGAAAATCTATTGCTAAAGCAAGTGTTAAAGCCTTGGGATAATACTGGGGTATGGCAATGTAAAATTATACATAGTCCACAGATACAAGAGAATTGCCCCTCAAAACAAAGCAAAGAAAACATATTTCTCCCTCTAGAAATTAGAACTCTTCAAAGCACTATGTTATCTTCTAATTAGCACTTAAAATTGAGAAATAGGGGAAGGAGGGTAAAATATATAACAACACATCAAAGATTATGACCTGTGTGTTGGCTCAGTCAGTAGAGCATCCGCCTCACAACCGGGAGGTTCATACCGCCTCATACCGAAAGACGTTAAAAGACAGGAGTTGCTGCTACCTTGTTTGGCGTTCAACAATAAGGGATAGAGCAACGTCGATCTGGCGCTGCTCAGTGGCTGCCGGGCTCACGGTCAATTGGGCAAAAAGAATTTCCATTTTTGGTTTAACTTCATAAAATTTAGAGTGGACTTTAAAAGATTATTATTATTATTATTATTATGATATTAGGAGGCTTGAAATCAATACCAAGGTCACTACAAATACGAAGACTGGAAACTGGAGATACTGGAACTAACTTCTTCTCGTTTTTATAGTACGCTGTTAATTTACATGAGTATTTCTGCTTCTTAGGGGTCCTAATCTTTATATTGAAAATTGTAATTTGAAGTTTTATAAAGGTTGAATAAAGATTTGAATTGAATAGAAGAAAAAGGTATGTATATGTAGACTAGAAATTGGAGGGGACAGTCAAAAATTTAGCTGTCAAGTGGATTTTTTAGGTACAACTCAGTGTTTTCCATTGTCCAGTGTGACATAGCCTTTCCTCAAGTGGTGATTGGCCCCTTGGTACATATTATCAAACTACAAGTTCAACTTCTGATCTGATTTGATTCCTATAGCAGGCCGGACCAACAGAGTTCCATTTGTCTCACTTCTGTACCAAAAGGATTTTTTTCTTCAAAACAACAATTTAACACCTGTTCTGTTTTTCTGATCGTAATATGATGAGATGACTGAGACGAATGATTTTTCTACCAGATGTGACGTTTACATGCGATTGGGTTGGTGGTCAATCTCGGCTTCTGCATAGGACATCAGATGATGGCAATAGTCTGATTTGGTGAGGTACTATTGTAGGCTACATTACAGACTGCTACAAAAAGAATGTGACACTTGCAGACTAGACGACTTGCCTAATAATCATCTCTTGCCCAATTTTCAGGGGGGGGGGGGGCATTTTCTGTGCTAGCAAAAGTATGCTATTGAAGATTTAAAATGTACCAGTGATCCGAGAGTGCTTGCCAGCCTCTCCAGGGCATAGTGATATATTCTCCTCCTATGAATGGTATCTAGCGCAATAATTGGTTAGCTCTTTCTTTAGAATAGGGTTGACATAACTTGCATCAATTCTATCTCCCCGTTTACTATAAAGTCCAGTCTGCCTATAGATGTGACCTACTGCACAGGTTATACTAAAGGACTGCACAGGTTATATAAAGAGCACAATATGTTTCTGTTAAAAGTGAGATAAAGTGGTGGCAGCAGTGGGATCGATTGTATCAAACTGACCTACTGCACAGTACACAGGTTATACTAAAGAACTGCCTGTCTTTTAAGAGCACAATATGTATCTGTTGAAAAGTGAGATAAAGTGGTGGCAGCGGTGGGATCGATTGTATCAAACTTTAACGAGGTGGTAGTTGTGAGATTGACAGCATCAACACTTTGATATGGTGGTAATGGTAGGATTGATTGTATCAAAATTGTAATATGGTGGCAGCGGCAGGATCAAGAAATCAATGTCAGAATTTCAGTAGGGTTAGCCACTACCTGGCATCTCCTGCGCTTGCATGACTCAGGTGCTCTGTGAGCAGAACAAACTTCACATCTTCACAAGACAGCCAGTAAGTGTTCTACCTGCCTCTCCCTTATATCTCAATGAGAAATATAATTTTAATTTGTATAAATTAATAAAATATGTACAAGGACCACAATGACTAGCCAGCCCCTAAAGCGCATTGTTTTCCTTCTAAGAGTGCACACACAGTACTATAGTTATGGATGCACTTACATATACACCTTTGAACTTGCGGGATACCTTCACCCACCTGTTATATAAAGAGTACATTGACTATGATACATGTTAACTCACATTAAGCTTATACTAGGTGTCTTTGTACAATTTGAAGGGTCCTTCCCTCTAAAATTTAAGAGAAACCCTGCATATAGCTAGGTTATATCATAGGGACACATTAGGGTTCATATGTCTGGGGTGCAACATTATCTGACCCAAACCATCAAACCCCCAAAATAATGTGCATATGGTAGAACAAGAAACACATCTCCTCCAAATTCATCAGGTAAAGTAAAGGAGTAGAAAGAAGTCCAGAGAGGGCACAGCTGGCCATGGTCAGGGTCCAGCAGGGCCAGGTGACCACCTGATTACACTCCCACAGTGACCATAACCTATGGTACCAGCTGCAACCTCGTCGCCAGCCACCGCTGCTGCTGGTCCCAGCCGCTACTAGCCAGTCTGCTTCTTTTCCTCACCTCTCTCTTCCTGGCGAGACCGTACAACCGCAAATCCACAGTTCATACGTGGGACAATTGAAAATACATGTGATGTAATGTTTTCCTTTTGGTTTGAAAACATTCTTTGACTCACGCAACCACAGCAATGTTTTATTTCATAACATTGTCATTTTATCCCCATTTAACATAGGCCTATTAAATACTACGTGAAATGATGCATGTAAGGGTATTTGTGGGTATTTCTTTCACTTTCAATGACTTAATAATCAGCATGACTTTGTCCTTGTCCAAGTGTCTGCATCAATCAAAAAGCCGCAAATTGAGAAAGTATGCAGACCACTTCAAAAACAATCAACGCTCTAGACGTTGGCTTGAAGCCATCCCCATATGGGGGTAACGGTCAAAGTTGAAACTGACACCCTCTTACCACTCAACTGCCACCACCCACCCAAAAATCTTGAGCTAGAGTGGTATCTAAAATTGGATGTCTGCCCACTTCCTTGAATGAACTTGATCAGTGGACTTGAAGCCATGAATGAAAAGTAATCGATTTTGGCAACGGTCTTCGCTTTGGGGGCAGGTTTTCACTATCCAGTTGTGAGCAACAAGCATTCCATCAGTTTGGGAGCCAGAAGGACATTATCTCATATACTTTGAAACCTAAATGATGCTCTTCTGTCTCTGAACAGACGATGTCATATTTGGGACAGATTTCATAACCCATCATTTTTATGACACATGCCAACATTTGAATCAACCCAAACATTTCTCATCTTGTGCTGGTATTCATCCCCTTAATTCTCTCTCTCTCTCTTTCCACCTCTATATTGTCTCCTTTCTCTCTCTGTATATGTTTATAACTCCTTATAACACCTATTACTGCCTCTCTTAACCTGAAAATAAATCTATGTTCATAATGAGCACTTCAATGTTACTAAAAATTAACAGAATTGAAAAAGAATTCCCCCCACCCCCCCCCCCCTCCCATTTAAGAAGGGCATCAAGTTGATTCAAACCTCACTGACTTACCCTTCCTCCTTTTCTGCCTTTACAGTTGCATTTTCTGCATGTATCATCACACCGTCTCTGTTGAGATAAAAAAGAATAATATAGAATTCAAAGTTAGAAATTACTTAACAACAACACAAATCGATCATTGAATCTAAAAACACAAAGCTGTAAAATGCTATACCTTAAGGAGCCTATACCGTTCTGATTATAGTAAAGCAAAGTTCCTATTATTAAAGATGCGATACAGTTGATCTTGAATAGTGAAAGAAAAATGGTGCAAATTAACAAGTACATTGAGTATATCTGATAGGAACAAAGTTTCAAGCAAGTGCTAGTTACTTTTATATACAAGAATTTAAGGTTCATTACTTATGGAAGCAGAATTCAAGCGTCAGCTCTTTCAACCTAGGCATAATCATGGACCTCTCACGGAGATTCATGGTATAATAAAGGCAGGTTCATTCAGTGGTACTTATAGGTTTCTACTACATCGTAGGTCAATTTCTTATTTTGAGATCAGAAAGAGAATGCAGGGGAGGGGTGCTTAGTATTCTTAACTGATGGTGCTTCCCCACTAATACTGTAATCGGGAAAATGGGCATATTTATGGCCAGAGTGATTGCCTTTATCATTAAAGAAAGGCCTGTTTGTCCAAAGGTGAGAGGTGAGCAAGGATATGTGAGGGGGCCTCCCTCGGATCCTATGGAACTTCTTCCCCTGTAGGCCTCGTTAGCACTTCTTTCGTGTTAATTAGTATAATATGCCCTCTCACTACAAAATCATTATCTGGTTAACAAACAAATGGACAGAAAGATTGATAGACGGCCAGGAAAACTATAGAGCATACCATGGACAGACTTTCAGACAGATAAACATATAAATAGACGACTGTAAAACTGACAGACAGAAAATACAGTGTTTTGTCACAGAAGCTCCGGATACCAACTCCAAATGGTTCATGGAGATAATACAGTCTCGTTGATGCAGCTTTCCCAATGTAGATTCAATTTCAGAGGGGAAAAATCTGGCGTAGGGGGAGGGTATGATGATGATGATATTGAAAGGTTACAGCACTATCCACTTAATCTGCAGATGACTTCAGGTTTCGAATTCACAGTCATTTATACTAACAGCTACTGTCAGGTCTATCGAATCAGATAAAGGATTCAAAACCTTTGGACAGAATAGTAAATTTGTGAAATCCTTTTTAGAATTCGTGCAAATCATCAAAGATGTCGTCCGCTTGGAGCCAGAAGAAAATTAACTCTGTGTAAAATGAGTTAACCCCCTTGTGGCTAAAAAAATCAAAAAATCTGAAGGTTCTGTCAGGCGCTGCCCGACTATTACCCTAGTTTTTGCAAGGCGGCCATTGATATGTTATTTCCAACAAAAAAAAGAAGTCAGTCAGTCACTCGATAGTGTCTGACAGTGAAGTCTAGAAAGTAAAAAGGTTCCCTTGCATAATTTGAAAACTAGGACACTGCTACCATTTAAATTTCAAAGATAGGACATATGTGACATATTCATAATTCCTGCAAAGTTCTACAGAATTAGATATTGGCTACAAAAGGGATACACTACTGTACCTTTAAGATTTGAACAATGTTGATCTTTGAGAAACAAATGGGCATCACTGGATATTCGCCACTTATACTTTTACCCTAAGGTTAACAACAAAAATCTTGGCCCTTGGGTAAAGGAGGGTCAGATATTATTGACAAAGGGCCTTGAACTTTAGCAAAAACTCTGATCATCATTTTTTGGCATTGGAATCGCAAAGTGGACTCAAAACTCCATGATAATCTATGAAAATATAGTCTTCTATTGAAACCCATGGATCATATGGCATTACTTATTAAACAAATATCAAAAAAGTTATATTGGAAACTTCCTGTTTTAGGCTTAGCTTTTCATAAGGCAAACTCCCTAATTCCTCAAGTTTCTCTGCTCAATCAAATGCACACTTGTTATACATCAATCTATGGATCTTGAGGGGTTATATCAAGGGGTTATACCAACTGTCAAGCCAGGCTCAGACATTGGCTTGTGACAGCGGACACGCCCTAATGGAGCTCTTACTGAAGAATGTGACCCCTGACCTCTGCCATGTCAGATTCTATTACCTGGAGGACGAGAGGACAGAGTTCACCATGTGCGGATATGTGCAGATTAGATCAGGCAAAAAACAGGGAGTGAATGCTTACTGCACTTTCGCTTGATTTCATGCGATGGGCTATGTTTGAAATGGGAAACTACAGAACTTTTTGCATTTGTGATGTTGCTATGTACGGTATGCTTGACATGAGAAACTGCAGTCCTACATCTGTGGTAGCTATTTGAAAATGAGTTGGACATACAAATAAGGGAATATATGAACATTTTTGTATGGAAATTACGATTTCAACTGAAATCATGTTACATCGTTAGAGGTTTGTGTATCCAGCTAAAGAGAACCCTCATATTTGGGATGTTTACTTTAAATTCTGAAGGAAAATAAAAGGTTTACTTTCCTTTGAAGTTTGATTGCCCTAACCTTTCATATTGGCAACTCATAACTTGGCTAGGAGTATTGTAGGAAAAAGGATCAAGGAGGATATTTCTTTGGTAGGATGAATATCACAAGGGGAGAATCAAGGCAGACTATCTCTGTGGTTTGACTGTCTTGCGGTTTGTGGGTGTCTCTCACTAAATTTCTCTCTGCAGGGGAACTTTTGGTCTTGATATTCATTGTTTTACTAGGGAGGGAGCTGGTGGCAGTGGTAATGAAATTGGAGAATATCCTTTACAGGTCAGGAGCATGAAGCAGAGCGAAGCTACTTTTGAATTGAAATCCAACTGATGATTGAATGTATACAAGAATGTAAACTGACTGTACTATAACCATTGAAAATTTGGGGCTCCTTATTATTTCAGGTCTATGGTTTTTACCTTGGCCCACTAGCTAATCCCTTCCTTACTGACCAAATAGTCCTACATATAGCCTTATAGGGCAAGATAGAGTTCCTGTGTGTGTTTTTTAAAGTTTAAGATTGGATCTGATTGTTGCATAAGACTGTAAGAAACAGTTTCCTGAAGTAGCAACTGTTTGGAACTGCCAACCCTCTTTACTTATGTTTATTCATGAGCTATAGCATATAAGACAAACTGGCTACTGAAGCAGAGGTTCTCATGGATTAGATTTACGCTGACCAATTAGTGAGTGGTCTGTTAGTCACTTGGTAATTAGTAAGACAGGTGGGAGTCAACTCTCAACTTCCATTCAACAATTACACCCCGTCTTAAAGGTGTCCTACCATGTCTCCTATTTGAAAGTTGCAACAATTTGAAAACATGAAATTGTGATTGAATCATGAATCATTCATGGAACCATGAAACTGGATCAGATAATATCCTGTCATTGCATCATGTGTGAAATCGTTCTAAGGAGTTTTCATCAAAATTTCATTAAAATTTCAAACTAGCCATAAAAATAAAAACTGAGGGAGGCTCTTATTTTACTCCATAGAACTTAGAAGTTGTGTGCATATTTTAGGCTTGCAAAAGTAGTATCACGTCATAAGACATAATGATTCACTTTTAATAATAAGCAATATTCCACTGAAATGAACTAATTTCATTTTTTTATCCGTCTGAAAAGAGTAAATTTGCCATCCAATCGCAACAAAAAGTTCAACAATAAGCTATTAAACTTTTACATGGATACCACAGTTAAATCCATGCAAGAGTTCAAGGCAGATGTAAGTTTTTTATTAGCTGTGCAGGAAACGCATAAAAAGGAAATTTATCTAGGGCTAGGCTATTCATGTGTCCTATTTACTTTCATGTATGCTATGTGCAATCATCCATACTTTTTGCATGAGTAAATGGCATACCGTAAATAGAGGTAGATGAGGTTGCAGAAGTAAGGGAGATAAAAAAAAAAGGAAATTGAGAGGGAAAAAGGACGGTTTAGCTCCTCGGGGACTTTTTCAGCCCCCCCCCCTCCCCAGTCCCCAAACACACAAACAAAATCCTGGATCTGCATCTATTGTACAGGCAACTAAATCCTTAATCCTCCTAAATTAACATATTGCACAGGTGGATAATTCTGTTTAATTAGGAATTACACTTCTGACCTCTACATTTGACAGGTATATACTGCCAACAAGGCCAAAATCCAGGGGTATTGACACTTTGCTTCTCAGTTAATAGAACAGCAAAGTTTTTGTTTTTGTAGACCATTCAAGCATTTCATTCTTGCTGTGTATTGTAATGGCAGCATTACATTGCACTTCCTTGATTTGTTCAATCTTCTGACTCACATTAATAAACAAAATGAGATAGAAAAAAAAGAAAAAAAGGGAACTTGCATGTGGCTTTGAGGTAGAGGAAATGGTTGCCAATTAAAAGAATCATTCCTAAACTTGAGGTAGAAAGTGGGTTTAATTTGTTGATGCATGACTACATTAAACAAATAATCTTCTGCTTCGTTCCTGTTCACATACGAGATTGTAACCCCTCCCTCCCCAACCCCTCCCTCCCCACCCCTCCTTCACCGAAAAAAACTGCTGCAGCCATGAGCTAAATAAAACTATTTCGAGTGTAGATCCTAACAGAATGGCAAGTGGGGTGACAAAAGTATGGTGCAAGTAACAAAGGGCGTGTTCATGCTTCACTTTTTCTGACCAGAATCAGGCATCTGTTACGCGTTTAGTTTTAAACACGGTTGCGTCTTAGCTTACTTTTGTAGAATCACCGAAAAACGGCGATCACGATCGCCGATCGTAAACTCACAAAAAGATGCGTTTACAATTTGTCAACGCGTTTAAATGGGGTAAACGCACTGACCTCTAGTGGGTCTACTTAGCATGCACAGTGAAGGTCACACAAGGCCACACAAGGAGAATTGCCTGGATGAGCCAGAGAAGTAAGCATGAACAGTACACCGTGGAACTGCGATCACGATGAGCATTAACGATGAGCGTTTCAGATCGCTCATTCTACCTTCAAAATCAAGCATGAACGCGCCCAAAGACCCATAAGAGTTATTGATTCATCTGTATTAACTATTATTAAAATACAGAAATGTTAAGGGTAGTAGAGCTACAACATTTTCAACGTTTTCTGAAGGAGGTTTATCATGTGACACATCAATGTGTGAACAAGGCTTAACAGGTTAATGTGTGTACCAAAGAATTTATCATTAATTTGCCTGGCTAGCGCCTTTATAGTAATCTGCCATTTCATTTACATGAGCTGAACCTGGAGCTTGGAATTTGAAGGGAAGTAGTGCTAATGACTGGACTGTTAACGAATGACTAAGAACAAAGGGTCTGATTCACAAGTAGCCATCTCGCACCAAATACTGCTGGTACTTTAATCCTAATCTTCATTCATGTGTGCCAAGGACAGGACATGAACACTTTGGTGAATAACCTTCTGTTATCAGAAGGACAAGGGGCAGTAACACAGGATCAAATTGGATTTCCTGCACTCATTATAAATCAACTACTATTTCTGCTTCTTCTTCCTCCTCCTCTTCTTCTTCTTCAAATAGGCTACTGCCTGTGTCTTCTTTTGAGTAAGAGAAGTAATGCAGGTCCCCTCCAGTTCTCAAATACACAGGGCATAAAGGCAATTTCACCCCCTCATTGCCTCCATAGTGGAATCAAATCAAATTAAAAAAAAATAAGAACATGCCATCCCCACCAAATAAACTACAACATCAATTATAATGAAAAGAACAAAACAACACAACCACCACCACCAACAGCAGTAACAACAACAACAGTAATAAAACTAATGATAATAAAAACAACATTAATAATAATTATCATCATCATTGTCATCATAATAGTACCAAGGTGTATATTGTTAGACTAATAACTCCTCAAACATACAAACAATATTGATGATTGTGTGAATAGCTTTTCTGAACAAAATTAGTTTGGAATTGATTAAACAAAAATAATTGAAGAGAGTTTTTAGGTTTAATCAAGGAGGGTCTGCATTGAATCCAGATGTAAGTTGTAACAAGTAGGCTGAGGTATTTCAAAATAGTTTCAATCACAACTTCTTACATTCCTCCTGTAAAATCAATCAATTGCAGGATGAAAACGGTTGGCAGAGATTTTGCACACAAGCCATAGAAAAGCCATCTCCTTTGCATGAATCAGCTGGTGTATGGGCGTTACCCAAGCACTCCCTACTGAATAATTCATATCCCTCCCTGGATATAGCTGCCATTTCTGTCCATCCTCTTGACAACGACCTGAATTAACATACTTAATTATTCATTTCCCGCATGTAGGCGGGGCTTATACGCGCCTGTAGTCTAAATTCAGACCGTTTTCTGCGTTGTACATAATATACCACATCTCTCCATCCAAACACACATGCATGCATAGGCACAATTTCCAGGCCTTTTTTAAAATAAAAAAATAGGATCTTACCTCTTGTGCTTTACTAGATTGAACAATAACTAGGAGAAATATCACCAACACCGACCTGTTGGTGAAAAGAAGTAAAAAAAAACTTTGATGCTTCTCACTGTATTTCATGAACATAATGACATTTTATTTCGGTCAATTCACTTGCCATTACTTACATTTTTGCAACATTTTTTTGTAATTGTGACTAATTTTTACACCTCCATCTTTTCTATTATTATATGCCAACCTCCTGAACAGGATGACAGGAATATTGCCCGAATATTGTAGTTTTCCCGTTTCATGTTTACACCCACCCATTTTCACCCCTTCCAGGTCCAACACTCCAACTATGTTGATATTGATTTGGGGTCGGTGCTGGAATTATGACTGCATTGGAATATTTGAATTCTACTAATCTTCATCACGTTTATTATATAAGTGGCATCATTATCATGATTATTAACTAATCATTATCATTCTGACCATATCTTTCATATCAAATATTCATCATCACTAAACAATACATATTCTCTGGAATCACATCGACGTCAACTTATAGAGAAAGCAAAGCCGAATTGTTCATTTTTGAACCCCTACCCCAACTCGCAGGTCATAACAACAGCAACAAATCCCACAAAACGTCCATGCCAAAACTCACGATCCTGATGTACATAATATCGAACTAATTTTCATGCAAATAAAGAGATATTTATTCAAATCATACAAATATATACGCGAAATAAAATGATGTACTTACCACCTCCATAGACTCCGTAATGACGAACTAAAATATAACATTTTCACAGGAATATTGCACCCGCTTGGGGTGTCTTCTGCGTCAAATTCGAACAAACTTCCCGGGCAAAGTCCCCGTGCGACAGACGCTCAGCCTCTCGACAACCAAGTCATTGATGACGATGAAAGTTTATAAAAACCGATGTCGGACTGCTTTTACAAAATAAATTAGCTATGCAAAGACTGTATAATCTATTTCGTGAGTCTATATGGTATGATCTGCACGGGCCTAACGAATATTAGCGTTCAAACCGGGCGCTACTGGCCGCTTAGCGAGGCATCAGGGCTCTTCAATTGCTGAACAGAATCGCACAGAGAACTTCCTGAGATACCATACGCATCACACGTAAAATTTGGGCAGCGCAGCGCTGGTGTAATGCAACTTCGCTGGATGTTGAATTCGCGTTTATGAGGTGGGCGTGGCCTAGCGCCGAGATCGCTGGACTTCTACGACTTGGGAGAATTGCAGCGGTGATCCATCGTTACATATATACCTGCCAAGCTCTCCATCTATATGTCTGTCTCTTTCCCTGTTCATCTATTATCTGTCTGTAACGATGGCAATTTACATCTTAATAGATGTTTAATTTTACCATTTTGGGGGGTAAATAATGCTGTAAAATGAGAAACAAGGGGAGGTTGAAAGAAATGAAGCACTTAAGTACCGCAATCGCTCACACCCTTTAGTTTCTAGCCCGATTATCATCCATCATTGCGCTTATGTCTTGCAAAAGTATAAACTGTGGGAGATGAAATAAATTTATTGTTCACAGCTGTCAACACTTGTCTTATATATTACGTAACGTGTTGGAAGAAATAAAATCTTCAATAACACAAAATGAACAGTCCTAGCAAAAGCGCTTTGGTAGGCGGGGGCACAGGTTGGGGGGGGGGGGGGGTCGAAATGCAGTCTCGTAGAAGATGATTTTCTTGTTTGTCCAGTGCTATATGTAATGATTCGGTTTTGCATCCAAATAATATCGCTCAGTGCCTCGTCAAAACTCTTATGATTTTAATCTTGTAAATATGCAATTTTCATTATTTGTTTTAAAATATACCCCCCCCCCAAAAAAAAAAAAAAAATAAATAAATAAAAAAAATCTAATGATTTTAAATGAGATGAAAGTTCATTATCTCTAATCTAATGACAGTAATCAAATCACATTTAGGCTCATTTGAAAGCTGTATGATTCATGTATAGTTGCAACCGAGTGCTATAAAAAGCATAGGCCATTAAACTAAATTTGATAAATATTTCAATATAGATATCTCAATTATGTAAGTTTGCAGTTCTGACCAGAGTTCTCCCCAAATAATGTGATTTTTAAAATAGATACTACTTTGCATCGTTGCCCATATATAAGGGAATTTATTACGGTAAAAAGGGCACCTAAATGTTTGGCTGAAGGCGAATCAGTTGATTCTTCTCTCTCTCTCTCTCTCTCTCTCTCTCTCTCTCTCTATCTCTCTCTCTCTCTCTCTCTCTTATGTCATTATCTAGCTTTTTATTTCCTTTCTTCTTTTCCTTTTCCTACAACCATCCATCCTCCCATTCTAAACCTTATTATGTTCCCCTGTTTACTTCAACTTCAAATGCATTTTTT
Source organism: Strongylocentrotus droebachiensis (assembly GCA_035222895.1). Classification (NCBI taxonomy): domain Eukaryota; kingdom Metazoa; phylum Echinodermata; class Echinoidea; order Camarodonta; family Strongylocentrotidae; genus Strongylocentrotus; species Strongylocentrotus droebachiensis. Next base: position 91,068 of record JAVYIG010003795.1, read on the forward strand.
CATATTTTCTTCAGTTTTCACCAATTTAAAGGGGCGGCAGACAAAAGCGGACCCCTACTTTTGGTGTAGCGGAAACTACCCCTATATTGAATCATGATCATCTGCTGATCTGCTGATGGACATGACATTATTTTTAATGGATGTGATCAAAATAATTATTATTAAGAACGAATTTCTAGATTCAAATAACAATTTTCAGTAATAAAAAAGAAAAAAGACAGACGACAATGTAACCCCTATATTATGGTCATTGTACAATAGACGTCAACACGTACATGTATCTCACATCGAAGTATAACCCACTTTAGGAGATGAAAATTTAAACAGATTTTTTAAAAAGAGAAACGTATAGGAAGCGAAAGTCATGTCTGATGGAGTTCCCATCTTGGTCCGTCTCGTGTTACTACCAATCTTTATTTCCCACGATCTATACAAGAAACGGAGAGAGGGGGGAGGCAGACAGAGATAGAGCAAGAGAGACAGAGATGAGACTCATACAATATATGCTAGAGAGGGAGAGACAGAGAAAGAGAGAGAGAGAAAGACAATGAGAGAGAGAGAGAAAGAGAGACTTATAAGGGAAGGATGGAGGAGAGAGAAGTGGGGAGAGAGAGAGAGAGAGAGTGAGAGGGAGATAGATAGAGAGACAGACATACGAGACAACTAAGACGAGGTGGGTGGAATAATACGACAAATGGGGGCAAGGAAATTCAAAGAGCATATAAGATTTTTTTTCTTTTTTTCATACCATGAATATCTCAGGAAAATCAAAATGAGACTAGATTGTTGCTGACTACCCCAAAAGTTTTTGTTTTGTTTCCCAATTTTAATTTCATTTTTCTTTGCACTTTATGAAAACATGAGCATGATTTGGGTTAAAAATAAAATTGTTTATCTACCCATAAAAACTATCAACTTTGGCTATGCTTCGAGTTATCTATTGAAATCGTTTTGAGATTATAACATATTTTTATTCAGAAATGTTCCGTTTTCTTTATTTCACGTTCATGTCTCTCTCTCTCTCTCTCTCTCTCTTTCACTCTCTCATTTTCTCTCCCCCCTCTCTCTCTCTCTCTCTCTCTCTGTCTCTCTTCCTGAATGTATACTTTCACAAAGATTTCTACATTGGCCTTTTTCTCTTTAAAAAAAAAACAACTTCATGCATGACATGTAAATATATTTCTGAGATAAAAATATGCCTCTCCGCACATAATTATCGCACATGGACTAATCTTTTAAAGCGATAGAGACTAATTATGCATATAAGCGCCATAGAGAGTTAGAGACCAATTATACATTCATTAATTAATTTGTACTTGACAGAAGCTGTCTTCCTGATAACCATCATTTGTTTGTTGCTTTTTTTTATTTGTTTGTTTTCTAACTTCTACTTTGGAAAATACAGCAGCATATATTTCTCTCATTCTTTTCTCTTGCCAGAATGTGCTTTGCCTAATTCGCCTCACCCACGACGGAAATGTTCTTTTGTGAGCCTATAAACAACATCTATTTAACCATGGACCCAAGATATAGGGTCCATTATTCAACTATTGTCAGGTACATCCTGTTTCACCCCCCTTCCTCCTATACCTCTCTCTATTATCCCCATCCCCCTTTTGACATTTCTTAGTTTCCCGGAAGTGTTCCATTTCCGACTCCATTTTTCTTTCTTTTTTCTCGGAGCATTCCCGTGGCGCTTTCTCCCCACCGCCGTTCTGTCAAAAATTCCAATCCTTAAATTTCGGTTATTCTTTCGTCACACTACTGGACGTAGGTAACACATACACAAAACCAACTGTAATCTGGTTTTGATATTAATAATAATATACACCATGGTCTCCCCTAAAATATGACGCAGCTTGATTGATTTCTTTCAGATATAGTTTTTTGCTCCAATCCATCTGGATAGAATTTAACCAAGTCAAGGGCACGGGACGTGTAACACTTTTGACCTGTTCAAGTATCACCGTGAATGACCTTATGGTAAATCGTGTGTGAATGCAGTCTGGTGTCACCTTGCGATCCTGAGGCAGTGTTAGAATATTTTTTATTAAAGGGGGAGAGCCCCTCTCCTGAGAGGTTTTACGAAAGGGATTCAACAAGTGAGCAAGCAAATAAACAAACAAAATGACATAGAAAATAGCAGGCAACACTGCAAAATATTATGGTAGGTAGCTATAAACAAGGACGGATCCAGAAGTAGGGGGCAACTTTCACATTTTTTAAATACAAATTTAAGATTTCATATGTGTGGGTGTGTGTGAGAGAGAGTGTGTGTGTGTGTGTGTGTGTGTACGCAAAGTTTGCCGGTTGGGATTTTAAAAGGTGAGACATTGGTCTTGCATTCCTCTATTTCCGCCTACAAATTTGCTGGGGCAAGAAAAGATCGTATGGGGGTGGACAGACGTACTCCAAATACCCCAATAGTTAGAACATAATGCGTCCCCATTTCAATTGTCTCTGAGGAGGTGCGATTTTAATATTTCTCTATGTCTCTGTCTCTGTCTGTCTATCCCTGTCTGACTCCCCCTACCCCCGACCCCTCCCTACTCTCTCGTAAAAGGAATGGGAGTCGGCTGTCAAGAATTTGAGATCGTAATCAGAATAATGTTCTTGATGCATTCCATCATGATCACTTTTGGCAGAATACGAAAGTCATTTGAACAGAAATAAAAGATTACGTGCTACATTCATGACGTATTCTTTTACAAATAGTATGCTCCGCCGTCGAGACGATTGCACTCAATGCCTTGGGACGTAGGAGGCACGGGGGCACGTGCCGCCCACCCCCATCGATTGGCAAATAAAGGAAAAACGGAAAAGAATACGGAAAATGGAAAATGGAATAGGGAAAAGGGGTAAGGGATAAGGAATAAGGGAACTATATGAAAGAAGACGATGACCACACTCAAACGATGGTCTTAATGTTACATCTTATCCACCACATAAGCCATGCACCCACTCACCATTGCACCCTCATTGGCTGGATGATGCCTTAATTATGTTTTAGAAACCTGAATAAAAGTTCGAAAGTATTAGCTAAGTGTTAAAATTAAATATTGAAAATTTTGATCGAAAACATGCTTAAAAAGTACCCAACCTGTGTACAGAGGGGTGAAGTTTGCAAAGTGTCAGCTCTTCTGGGGTGAATTTTGAGACATTCAGTAAATGTTTCATACAAAATGATCTTTTTACATTTTGGCGAACAGGAATCATAAAGATTGTTTGTTTTAATACTAATTATTCATTCACGTTAAACTAATACTGATAGTCAAACACTTCTGCCATTCCATCACATTTATACTACTTGGCAACATATAGAAATATTCAGGGTTAAACAAATTCATTACATTTATATTTTGAATATTGGGACAGTTTGAGGCGCAATCGAACAAACTCAGCATTTATTGCAATGCTGTCATTTGAATTAACCTCGATTTTTATCTTTACAACTTCCTTTCCTAATTGTTTTGTTTCCTATGTATGTCTTTTTTGGCTTGCCTAAACAAAATAACGATCCACCCAATTCTGAACTGAATTCAACAATTTCTAGTACCTACATGGTAAATCTACAAGGTCAAACATGTTTTTTTAAATTTGATATGTAAATTCATAATAATGGGGACACAGTCGTGTATCAAGCTTTATCTAGCCTATACCTACTATGCTTTTGACATAATAAGGCTATTTCAACCTTAATCAATTGTTGCATAACCATATTAAGAAAGCGATCTGGGCACCATTTCACAAAATTTGTCATCAGTGACAAATGACAGTTTTTGTTATAAGCTAGTAAAATCCTTGAATCTGATTGGTTATCTGCAGATTTGTCACTGTATTTTGTCATTTGTCATTGAAAAAAGCTTTGGGAAACGGGTCCCTGTTTGTTAGTTTCCAATGTCAAGGTTGAAAATGATGAAAATGATTTTTGACATTCACTGTTAATTTCATCATCACGTTTCTAAAGCTCATGTGATTTTATGGACCTCAGAAAAAGAAAAACGAAATTCGAAGTGAGAAATAATGAGCTCATTATTGGTTGCTTGAGACAGTTGTCAATTTCAAACATGTACAGCAATAGCAATAATTTCATATTTATTTAAGATTAAACTTATAAATTTCACATCTTTTTCCCTTTCATGTTCAGGGTTATGGTAGGGGATAAAGTTAGGGTTAAGGTTAGGATTATTTGGTTAAGGTTAAGATTAAGATTAGGATTTGGGTTAGGGTCAGAGTTAGGGTTAGGGTAAGGCATGTAGAGTGTTTAGTCCAGGGTTGAAGTCGAGAATTCGGTTTGGGTATAGGATATTGACAGGGAAGCAGATGTCGCCGGAACATTTCTTGCAAAACCTGTAAGTTATATCAATGAGTGAGGTACCTTTGAAATGTTCTAACTAAATCAACAGATGAAAGTAAATGAGTCTCTGAAGGTACCAGCGATTGATGTTAGCATTGCATTTTGCTTTATTTTTAAACCCTTTGGTTATTGTACTTTGCCTTTTGATATGTCAGTTTAGCGGCTGATCTCCCTTCTGAACGAAATTGGTGTGTACCTTTAAAGTGTTGTAACAAAATTAATCGATGAAAGTAAATGAGTGTATAAAGCTAATAATTAACAGGTGTCTGTGAGTCGTATACCAGACGGGAAGCCGAGTTTCCTGTGGAGAGTTTTTTCACGTTCAACAATCAATTCAGCTGTTTCTCATCGGCCTATAGACACGTTTTATCGTGGACGGGTCAAGTGAAAATAAACATTCCTTTATCGTCACAAAAAGTCATGATTTTAAAGTAAACTCTAATGAAACAGGGAGTTAATTTCCACGTCTCCGTGTTTGAAGTATCGAAAGCTTGAGCCTAATTAGAAAGCATTCAGTAGGGCCGTCTGTATTTGGAGTTAGAGCGATGGTACATTCAAAATGTAAAACCGAGACAGTTTTGGTGTCTCATGATTTGAAACATCCCGATGACTTATTAATAAGCATGTACAACAATGAACTTGTTGAATAACAAGGACCTGTTACATAATAAATAATCTGGACGGCGGAAATATTAATGATAAGGAGTCATCAGTAGGGGCCTATATTTTGCTGTAAACTGACAGAATGAATTTCTGATGACTAAATGAATCTTACACCTAATATGTCTATATTCAGTTCAGTTCATGTGCATTTTTACAGACTATAGGCAATGCGAGACACCCCTTCAAATAATATCATATCGGGTATTTTTTAACCTTATGATACAATTTAAAACTACAGGGCGTATCTAGAATTTTAAATTCCAATTGGACATTACTTTGTGGAGTTTCAAGTTTGTATTTGTATTCATTTGATTTCGGCTATATATGGACAATTTGCAGCTTAAACAAAATATCTTCCTTGTGGTTTATTAGGCATAGTTTGACCAGACCAAGTGACTGCCCACACTTAAGGTGCTAAAATTTCAAAAACCAGCTAGCCCCCCCCCCCACCCCTTCCCCTCCCATGCCTGTCCCGTATACGTCCAACATGTCCAGGGAAAGAAATTACTATATTGTAAAATAGCATTTTACAGCACACTGTTGCCCATGCAAAAGTTGGAATATTTTGTTCCTACCTCTTTCCATGTAATAAATATGATTTATTCTTGATAAATATAGTTTATATCTTCTCAGAACTTTATTTCAATACTTATTGATCGAAAAAGTTCTGAGAGGATATACAATTTATCAATCAAGAATAAATCATAATTATTGTCACAATCACTTTAATGAAAAGAAGTAATAGGAATCTATTCCATCTTCTTTAAATGGGCAACATTGTGTTATTAAAAGGTATCTAAACAGAATTGAAAAAAGAAATTGATAAGGGAAAGACGGATATTGTTTTTCTGAATAAATTTCCTTTTCTCCAAGAGCCTTGACACCTTACACTGCATTGCACACACAAGCAGACATTGTTGATGCTGATTATCATCTTATGTGTAGAATAGGAAATATTAACTAGGTGAGACCAAAGAGATAGCTGGTATATCTTTGGTGAGACTAGACTACTAAAGGCCATTCCAAGTATATCGAGGCCAGAAGTAAAGATCTTAATGATTGTCGTGTGTTGCCTGATGGGTTGAAATGAGGTGGAATTCACAGCTTTCATCGAGACTGCCAAGGAAAGTGTCACCTGAGTAAATGACATTCCTTTTCAATTAAGGTGGCTAATGAGTGACTTCATAATTGAAAAGGAATGCTTACAAGAAGGTCATTCTTTCACTTTTCATTCATATACATATTTGTATTTTTTAAGAAAAACAGGGATACTAACGGTATATTGACCAATGGGCGGATTTAAAGCTTCAAACCCTGTCAGATGTTGTCTTTTCCAAGTTAATTAACTGCAAGGGGCAGGGGGCTGTGCCCAAATTGAAAGAAAGTAAAGAAAAAGAAAGATGAGAGAGAAATAGAGAGAGAGAGGGAGAGATGATAAGAGAGAGACATAAAGAGAGAGATAGAGAGGAGAGAGACAATAGACAGAGACAGACAGAAAGAGAGAAAGAGAGATAGAGAGATGAGAGAAGAGGGAGGAAAAAAGAAAGGAGAATGTAAATTCAAATGAAAATGATAATGATTGCACCCCCTTCATACCTTCTTCTTTCGAATTCCATGCAGCTAGTAAGATCGGTAACTCCACCCCCACACCCACCTACTCACAGGCGAGGGTCCACAAATGGGGGCCTAACGGGCCCGCCCCCCTTGCGAAACAAAAAAACGGTTTAAAATTAAAATGGTTCGTAATTTTTACCTTTTTAAAACAAAACACTTTAGCTCCCCCCCCCCCCCCCCCGCTTATTCACCGGCTGGCCGATTCGCCGCTAAATATTTTCTCACGAATAGCCCCCCCCCTCTTGTCGCCGGCTGGATCCGCCCCTGCCTTCACACACACACACTCACACACAAGTGCCCCCTCAATAGCTGGGCCCACACTAATACGCTGTATCGAAACTCCGTCAATTAATTTTTGTAGTATATTTGGGCACTTATTCAATTTCAATATACAGTCGAACCTGCCTAATTAGTGACCACCTGTCTACAAAGACGACATTTTTTGTTTCCCTTGAAGATGGTTTCTCATTGAAACATGTACTAATTAAGGAACCTGTACATAAAGACCACCTGCTTATTAAGACCACTTTTCTTGTCTCTCTTTTGGTGGTCTTTATAGACATGTTTCGTTGTAACTCAGTTCGAGAGAGCGAAGCGAGTGAGCAAAGTTTAAGCATTTTGCAGTTACTTGAACATTTTGTTATTAGTATCCAAGTTATAATTGTGTAGGCCTATTATGTGATATATTGTGGTTCTTTTCTTGTGTTGTTGTATCAAATATACTTTAAACTTAAACAAATAAAAAATATATAGGTCTGCCCGACTGGCTAGATATTGTTTTGTCGTTAAACGACAATAATAACGAGACACTAGACAGATTAAGCATAATCTATCAGACCATTATTTTTCTTTTTCTTTCCAAAACAGAAAGAAAGCATTTGTTTAACAATCCCACGCATTTTTTGACAGAAACAACACATTTAGGTAAGTTCGTCTATTTATTTTGATTGCTTTTATTGCAACCCTTGTCGAAAATTTCAGTTTGAAACGGAAACAACGCACAATGTCGGACTAACTTCCTATTAAAAAATTACACCATCACTGCGCTGGGAACGACGAAAATGATGATCGCTCTTTCAATTCTCCCAACAAACCCTCAAAAACTTTTCTCAAATCGTCGTGTCAGATTGCAAAATGTTTTAATATTCATTAGTGTGATTCGACATAGTAAGTCCGCAGATATAATATAATTCTCACATATACATAAAATATCTCTACTGAATTTTATTATTATTAGACTTTTATAAATCAGTTATGTTTTATATGTCTAAAATCAAATAAAAAATGGTTATCTGTCATCATACGGGTGATTTCTTTGTATTGGTAGATTTCTGAAAATAGTTCCGCCGTCGATACTGCGAGCCGAAAGCATTCATCTATTATCTCTCCACCTACCTCTCCACCTACCGATACCTATGCACACACATTGGTCCTACGACTCCGTCAATTTGTGCCAGGGAGATTTGCCCAGCAGACGCCCGTACCACGGACAATGGGACAAGCGGTGTGTTAGCGGAATTCGCTTGAGTGGATACCCCCACACTGCAGCGCTAGGAGTCTGATAGCGAACCGAAGCAGAGATTTCGACTTCGGCGGGCAAAGAAGCCTAGCCAGTTTCATTTTATCTACCTTTCTCATCTGAAAGGACTATTTTCTAGATTTGTGTAGATATTCATTTTGAACTATGAAATACAGAGAAGTATTGGAAAGGCACGTTTTCGTGTGCCTCTCGCTACTTATTATTGTCTTCGCTTATTGGGCAGATGCAGCGGTAAGTCAAACGAAGACCAGTTCAACTTTTACTAATATTCGAGTTCTTACCACAACTTGTTAGAAGTTGCATAACAAATTTGCCGAGAATTTACTTAAATCTACGTCATTATTTATTATTTAATTACATGCCTCATGTCTTATTAAGCTGTTAAATTGCAAGAAATGATGTCAATTTGTGATTTACCGAATGAAACGAACATCGGATGATGTAAAATGCATCTCGCTCGATTTGGTAGTCGAATGTAACGTAGGGATGTTGCTATCGCGAAACGCCCGATGCTACGGTCGTCTACTTTTGAATATTTTATAAGTGATGTACTTGCGGAATTTACATATTTCAATTACTGTTAATTCCGAATGTCATCCATAGTTTTAACCGTCCATGTAAACTTTGCTAAAGTATGCAAAATATGCATAATAATTCTAATGATACCCTCAGTTACATTTTACAGACGATTTTTAAATTGTCTGTTTTACTTGTCTTGTTTCTAAATCTAATCTAGATAAGTTTTCTTTTTGGGAGGATTGAGATATTTAATTACTTCATAGAATGTGGCACTTTCATTAGTCATTATTTTTTGTAAAAATAGTTCACAGTAATTTCTGATACAATTTTGAAATGGACATTTTCTTGTAGAATAGAATTGTAAAGTTCTGTTATATATTTGAAAAGCTTGTTTTGGTCGATTTTTATTTTGCACTTCACTAAACAGAAATTTCCTTTATAATAGGAAACTGAATTATATTCTTTAATATAAAATATAACGATTGTTGCCATAATTATGCCATTGCAAAAAGTCCTCCAAATCCAATTCATTGAAAAATGTACATTTTTGGTGGAGTACGTCAATAGGGTCTGCAAGAAGCGACTAGGTGTCATGCATATTATGCAAATGGGGCGGAGTCAGTCGCGCATAGTTCCCGCCCACTTAGGCCTTTGAACTGTGATGGAGGTCATTTCGCTGCGGATGCCATCAGCTGGCAGAAATTCTGTGCAGCCTGGCTTCCAAAGTCTCTACAATGAAACAGTATAATTATGCTTGGATAATTTTCGATTTCAAACCACACAGGAAACTGTTGATTAGGTGAAATTATTATTCGATTGGGTAATGGTTTCTCAGTTTTCTACTGGGATTGATTGACTTGTTTGTCAGAAAAGACCTTGCTAAAGACATTGCAACAATATTTTTGTTTTTGTGTGGAATGTTTGTATTTATCTTTGTAGGGCCTATATAAATCAATTTTCTTGATTTGGGTGGAAATGAAAGAATGTATGATATTTAATACTTGATGAGAATACTTGATATTTTGATATGAATTTTGATATTGCTATAATTAATCCGTTCTTTAGAAAAAAGTAAACAGATTGTACAATTAGACAAGATATTTCAAAATAAATCAAGTTTGATAAAAATAAAAAAATAGGAAATTTTGAGAAACAATTAATAAAACATTTATTACACTGATAAACAGTTCACTATTAGGGGAAGTTTTGATATCCAGATATTTTGACATGCATTTTCATTGTGAAAAAGTATTTGTCAACTTAGTATTTCTTGTCTAAATTATATTTTGGAGTACTTTGATAGATTATTTGTATCGTTTTGAAAAAAGAAACACCCCATTTTCAGTGCTTTAAGAATGGAGATCTAAACTACTGGTATATATATGCACATACCATATACATCCCCTGCAACTTTTGACATACCAAAGTTGTAGGCTTGTATTTGAAAGCAGTCTCCTAGTTAGCTGGGTTCTGGGAACCATGACCAGATGGTCCCGATTTTCCGGGGCTGTGGTAGTTGGTCCCCGTTGTCAGTTCCATCTTGCAAATGGGGTATTTGATGGAATGGAGCCAAGACATATTTTACCCAAAACAGGTTTCTCATTACTCTACATTACAAATCATTATCGAGAGCCCGCCTTCCAAACTTGAACCTCTGGAACCTCGGTCAGGCCGAGGAGTCCCATCTGTTTCTCATTTTCATCCCCATTTCATCTTGTGTTTTCAGTCATCCCTGGTGCCCGATGTGGGAAGGGAGTTCACCCCAGCCTGGTTAGGCGTCGGGGATACATTGGGGTGTTGGGTTTTGCAAGGGAAATGAATGTTCATGTGTGGCATGCACTTGATACTGCGCTTCAGGGACTACTAAAAGAATATATGTCTCAATTATGTTTTTGATATCACAAATGGGGTCTTTTAAAGATGGTATGCATTTTTGTTTTCGGCAATCGAACACCATTTTCTCTTAAAAAAGAAAAGTTACAAGGTTCTTTGCCATGGATTATGGCTTTTATCCTTTATTAAGATTTAATTTTTAAAGTAAGCCCTATGTAGCTGAAAACACATTTTAATTCCTTTTATTTCTATTCATTTCCCATTTTCTATTCCCGTTTTTGCCCCTTCCTCAATGTAGATATCTAACTCTCACTTTTTTGTCTGGCTCTCCCTTTCACTGTTATTAATCTCACAGATTCTCGGCTATTACTATCTTGATATTTAAATATATCCTCAGAATAGAAAAAAGTACTTTAGAAGCTTGTAGTGTCCCTTAATTCAAATCATTAGCCCAGCAAAAGCCCAGCAAAATGTGGAGGAGCCTGAAAATTAAACTGAATTTTGTCAAAATTCGCAGCTATAGGCCTGATGATTTAAATAGTCCCCCAGAACTCCCCCTTTCAGTTGTTAGTGACTTTAGGAACCTTCAGTATTCCCTTTAAGTTAGGGGAAATATTAAAAGAGGTTTCTGAGCACCTGGCAAAGTGGTTTTATGGGTCAGGGCGTGGGGCCCATCAGATATATAGCTTGCATTCCTTAGGGGGATGGTTTATGAGAGGGGCTCAGGAATGTCTTCTATCACTTATCAAGCAGATGGCATCTTCCCTTTCAAGATCTATATCCAAATATACAGGACTCTCTTACCAGCTCTCAGTTTAAAATTCAGGGTCTGGACTACAGACTACTCATGTTTTTTTTTGGCTTTTTGTGGGGGGGGGGGGGGGGACAGCTTTGCTGTTGTTCCTGTTCTTGCTACCAGTAGTTATGATAATGATAATAAAATGATCTCAGGATTAAAGAAACATGATGATGATGATGATAATAATATAATAATAATAATAATGAAAATGATAAAGAATAATAATGACAAATGTTGTCATATTTATTATGATAATAACTTTAATAATAACATCTTTAAGACTATTTCATCGATGATACCATGAAAATAATGCCTTTTCCTTCAGAATTCATTAGACTAAATGCTCCGTACCCAGATTCTGTTCATCAGAAAGGAAATGTTTCGTCACTTTCGTGTACAAAAATTGGGAACTCCGCAATTTTGTTTTGACTAGAATTATTTATTTTGTTTCATTACAGGCCTGTGTAGGATGTCTATCAGCAACATGTATATGCAATGGAACAAAAGGAGAAAGGGTAAGTTGTTTTAACAGTAAAGTTTCTGAAAATCCGTGAACTGCTTTGTCTCAATGAAATGCCAACAAGAAATGATTCATGATTGTATGTTATTTGTATATATTATAGGACATATGTATATATATCTGTTTGTTCATTTGTTTTTTCTCAATCTTACAAAAGCCTAATGGCCTAGCAGTACCTACATACTTGAGTATGAACAATATTTATATATTTTTTGAATCATTTATTCAAGATAAAAACATGACCAGCAAAGCTGTTTTATAATTTATATCATTTCGAATACAACAACTACAAACTTCTAAGATGAACAGGTATATGGATTATGGAGTAGACCAAAGATAAGACCAAAAGAGATGCAATACCACTTGATATGCCATCTTACTAGTAGGTCCATATTGTCTTAAGAGATCTCAAACTAAATTGAATTTATTACCTATGTTGAAGCAAGAAGATTCTAGGCGAGGCCTGGCAAACCAAGAGTCTTCTTAGTTGAAGAGGCACCAAGTAGCCAAAATGTATTGTACTACCTGTAGGGAAGGCATGGGGAGAGGGCCGCTGGGCTCCAGCAAAGAGGGTATTACAGGAACAGTCAGGGATGCAGAGATTGGGTGTCGGATAGCAAGGAGGAGACCAAATTCAGTTAACACTTTCAGTCTGGGCTTGCTGGTGTAAAAAGCATGGTCCAGTGAAGATTGTGGTGGGGTTTGTGGTTTGGATGATGATGGTGGTGGGATGGTTCCAATTTGAAAGTCTGAAGTATAATTTGAGAGAGCGTTGTTGGGTTGGGGGGGGGGGGGGTTATAGAGTAACCAAAAAACATATTCATGTTCTGTTCAAGGCACAGAGTCAAGGTCGTAATGTCAAGGTCATTTATTTAGCTCGGTATCCACTCTGGCAGTGTAATAATTCTGGAAATACAGGTAACAACAGTAGGCTTTTCATTGCAATTCTATCATTTGTGCATTTTGCTTCAGTATTACTCTCCTCACTTTTAATTAGCAAATAGCTTATACACAGATATTTAGATTTCCCAGATTGACCAATTTATAGAAACCTTAGGGTTAGTTTTAAAGGTAAAGACCAGTATTGGTAACGCCCCAATTTCAAAAAATGAAATGGAAGCTCTCATTACCAATCATGTGAAAGAATATGTTTTGACTAATACATGATGATACAAAATTTGCCGGGAAACCGCCTACTAATTCATATATTTGGTAAATTTGTTTCTCTCATGGTCGTGTGAGAGATATAGGGTAGTCCCATATACATCTTTCTGTGTATAGTGCTTGTAACTTTACGAAGAATGGGCCAAATTTCTTATCATTTTGATGATTCCAGAACCTTGCAGATGCTAGATGCTAGATGATCAACCCTTTTCTGATCGATTCCACAGCGTTTCTTTCACAATGCAATCGCATGACCATTACTGGTCTTTACCTTTAACTGGCAATTTTTTTTTAGCATTATTGATATTGGCACCAGAGAAATATGACATTTAAAGCCTCAAAAATGTTATGATGTTCTTGAAAAATAATTTAAGGCAATACTACCCTTGGGTGATCTACAACAAGGTCTGTTGTAGGAAGTAGCTTTGTGTAATTGCGTTTGAAGCTACTTGTTTTAGGCCAGGGTCTTTGCCATCGATCTAGACGTGGACATACTAGCTACACTGGTATATCTGCAGTTTTAGGCCATACAATTGCATGTTAGTAGGGAAACACCTGTTTGCGTGCTATAGAGGCTTTTGAGGCCACACCCATCCTGACTTGAGACCTACAAGGCTACAATCTTGACCCAACAGTTGCCTTCTAGAACAGCGGGATGCCACATACCCGATGATTTAAAGAGAAGCGATCAGAAACAAGAAAAATCTCTGAATGATCTTTGTTCTTGTATGCATACTTTTTGTAACATTTTTGTGCGATAACTCGAAATATCAATGTCAAGTATTACTTCTGTAAAGTGTAGAAAGAAAGTGCATGATAGGCATCTTCTTGCTAGGAATTCATCTGGTCAGGCCAATTTGCTTGGCAGGTCAATCAGTGCTTATCCTAAATCCTAATCCATATCCTCATCCATATCCTCATAGGTTTATAATTTTATACACAGAAATATTTTAAACGAAGATCAGCAATAGAAATATCCTATAATATTATATGTTTGCTTGTAGTTGTCTCCCTGGTTGTACATAGGAATATGACAAAAAAAGGGGGTCAAAAAATCTGAATACTACAGGGTCTATATTTGCAGTTGGAGACTGTTGGACCAAAACCACTTTGCCATAGAAATATTAAAAATTGAGTTCATGATATCCTCCGCTTGCTAAATGCCTGCTTTCCCTTTAAGGAAACTCTGCTTGAACCTCAACAAAAACAAAGGGAGGCTGCACCTTCAATCTTAGATAAACATTTCTTATAGCTCACTGGAATGCACTGAATGCACTTTATCTTGACATGATGGATAGTAGATTTGTTAGTTTAAAACGGGGAAGTTTAACATGATAGTTCGGATAAAACTGTATAAATTGTGAGTAATTACACATCAGTGAAAGTTTGTAGAAAGTCCAGAAGGAAAAGAATAGATTTGTTTTCATAGATAGAATGGGTATATAAGGGCGCGTTCATGCTTGATTTTGAAGGTAGAATGAGCGATCTGAAACGCTCATCGTAAACGCTCATCGTGATCGCAGTTCCACGGTGTAGCTGTTCATGCTTACTTCTCTGGCTCATCCAGGCAATTCTCCTTGTGTGGCATTGTGTGACCTTCACTGTGCATGCTACGTAGACCCACTAGAGGTCAGTCCGTTGACCCCATTTAAACGTGTTTACAATTGTAAACGCATCTTTTTGTGAGTTTACGATCGGCGTTCGTGATCGCCGTTTTTCGGTGATTCTACAAAAGTGAGCATGAACGCAAGCGTGTTTTAAACTAAACACGTAACAGATGCCTGATTCTGGCCGTCAAAATCAAGCATGAACGCGGCCTAGGCCTAAAACTGTTATGCCCAGCGTAGGGCACGGTATGATTTATATTGAAGGAGATCAGGGGAACAGGGATGGATGCCAAATTACCCTTTTGCCAAATGAACACAGATTTAACCAATTTAATATCTACTGCAGATGTTTAACTCTGTTTGTAATAAAAGTTTATTATGGGAAATCATTAGATGCATTAGATTGGTGCACAGAGATAAACTACAGCCTTCATTTTGACAAAGAAATTAGGTTGTTGTAGGGCTGCAAACTCGAAGTTACATTTTTTAGTTTTAAAGTGTAGGGTATTGATTAGGTTTTAGGTACATGTGTTTGGCCCACAGTTGAAGTTAAGAATTTGGTTAGTGTAAGACAATAAAGATATTGAACAGTGAACACAGAGCAGTTATTGCCGCAACACGTCTTACAACCATGACATATACTGGTTTACTAAATGCCCTCCAATCCATGCTTACTTTTACATTACATTCATCAGATAAAGACAATATCCCAGTTGGGGTAAAGGTTAACTAAGTAATCAAGATATATTCATTTCCTTTCTGTCACAAGATGCAGTATAAGGGGCCTCCATGTGTCTGTAGATAAGACTTTGATTGTTAGAGCAGTTGATGGGTCACATCTGGTCAGTCTAGCATTTGCGGATTTAAAATGGGGGCACCTCCAGCCAATTTTTAGCCCTTTTTCAGCCCATTGCAAAGTTTGAACCCATTTGGTATATCTGAAGTACACAAACTACAAAATATCCCCCAAAGATTTTCTAAAATCTGTACCCAAAGGCACCTAAAAATGTAAAAACTTAATATGATTTTTGTTTTTCCAGAATTTGACACCCAAAATTCCTGATGACTTTGTTATTTGTGCTAGGAAAAAGAAACTCACTGAATTGTGCCCCTCCCCCTTTTACAGTTTAAAACCCTTAGTCTGTCCCTGAGTGTAATTAATGTTTTTCTAATAGGAAGTGATGAATTTACAAAATTGTCCATTGGCAAAGAAGATTAACCAATTTGAGGGGCTCACTTCAGATGTCACATGCTTATGATTCCTGTCAAATTATTGATTATGAATGTAGGTCTATGTCAGGGAAGAGGTTCAAATATCCAAAGTTCATCTAAAGTAGAGTATAATGAGCCGTGTACATTCTGCTGTACTCTGATATTTAGTAATGGAAAGGGGCATGATTTGATCCTATTTCAAATGGCAAGGGAGTCGTTAATGTGAATTACATCTCTTAAATTACAAACAAAACTTGTATAAACAGAAAGAAACTTCAAAACAAGTTCATGGTTATTATTAGCTTTTTTCTGATTGGATGTGTTCTTGAATTTCACTCACATAATGTGGGGGATATAAATAGTCTCCATACAGCATGTATAGGTACTAGGTAGTGCTAAATATGTCACAGAAATAAATCTCTTTTCATATATTTTTAAGTGATAGGCCTGTATCACTAATTTGTAAGGGAGCATACACATGTACCAATATTATAGTTTTACCAAGCTTGCATTTTTAACCTGTTGAAAACTGCACAGTTTCATTTCACATTTAAGCAGGCTTAGTGGTGAGACCGCCCAGTTCCCTTATATTAAGCCTCGGTCACAAATGCCATTACGCACTGCTACGAACGCCGTACGAACGATTTTCAGACGATGGAAAAACAGAGACATTCGTACAAACCTTTGTGACCGTAGCTTTAGCTATGGGTTAAACACCATCTAGTAGTTTCTATGAAATCATATGTTTGGAGCGAGAAGTCTGCTGAAGTATAAAAGTTAGCAGCCTTCTGGCTTCAAATGGACAATCTCATAATTTTTATTTTCAAAGAAATAGCTTTGAAAACAGACATACTGAATGAAACTTATCTAAGTAAAATGCAAATACGAATACAGAGCTGAAATCATGATCTACATAATATGTAATGAATCGTCCTCATTACATTTAACTCAAGTTTACTCATCCTAAAAAACAACCAGTGATATACATCCATCGTAATTGTACTTTTAATATGACACTTGACTTGTCTACTTTACTGGGTTAAAGTACTATGTATTAGACAAAGAAAAATATAGACCCAGCTACCTTTATTTATACGAACCCATAAAGCTGTCTGCGGACAACTCTAGATAGACAAGAAATATGGCTTTTATCAACAAATTCTTCCTGAAAAACAAAGTTCAGCTTGTTTTTCAGTAAAAACCATGTAAACCTACCTGGGTCGCTAGAGCTAAATGTAATGCTTTCATCGTTTTGATATCAAGATGACCTCTCAAACGTCGTTCTTAAACATATACAAGTTTGTAGACAAAAGTTAATCAAACAAACTAGGCGTGTCTGCCCGTGTCATCTCGAGATTGCCAAATATCCAGCTATTTGAATTATCCCGATCGCAAACTATCCAGCTTATTTGCGTCTTCATTAGACCGAAGTAGCAAATTAGCTGGATAGTTGGTCGGGATAATATCCCAAGATATCTTGGGATAGTTTGCAAAATATCCTACTATTTGGCAAAATATCCAGCTATTTGTCCCGTGCGTCTTCACTAGACTGAAGATTCGCAATACACGCTAATGCTGAGCAAAATATCTCGAGCTAATTTCTCAAGGTCGAGTTTCAAGTTTCGAGGTCGAATCTCGAGATAGTGAAGACGCGATTTGTTACTTCGGGATTTTCCCCAAATAGCGGGCTATTTGGCAATCTCGAGATGATGAAGACGCGCCTAGAGAGAGAAGGCAATTTAGAATATAACCAGGATTCTGAAATTGTTTCATCATTCCTTGGCTTGATACCAGTGTGATACTAAAAAATCATGTAAATTTGATAATTAATGTATTTTTACTATTTTTTTTTTAAGGGGGGGGGGGGAGGGGGGGGGGTGGTGGTGGGGTTACCTGAAATTTCATAAATCACACTAATTGTCTGAGATATATGGGGTATTTTAAAACGGCTTCTCGTAAAGATAGAAATACAAGTAATGGAAACACTTCAGGATAAAAACTGCACAATGCACATTCTCTGTAAATGTATTAAGGCTGCAAGTATCGAAACATTCAATGCCATGGGGGCCATTATTGCCTGTTATCAACTTTTAACGTTCACCTATCATCAGGCACAATTTTAGAACCTTTTTTTTTAAAAACTTAAAACTTGTCAGAGATTTGTTTGATATGTGACCCCTCTGAAAGAGCATCTTGGTTTTGCCCCTTGGTTCTGCCCCTGTATCATCCCCATATTAAGCTTGTCATCTCCTTCCATATTTTGTAAGCTGTTGGCGGATATATCATAACTGATGGATAACTCTGCTTAGACATGAATGGACCTTGACCAGATGGTTCAGACTCACTTCTAGAACCGTTGGGGCTGGCCTAGCTGTTAGCTTGGACAGCGTGGGAAAAACAGAAATGGATAATGACCCGTGGCAATGGCTGCCATTATGAAAATAAATGATCGGGCATCATATGTCGTCTCCCATCTTTACCTCTGCCATACCCTAGGCCCGGTATAAGAGTTCTGTCTGATAGTTGAGCCTAGGAACACCGTCCAGGGATGCAGCTATAAGATGTAATTAATGCATTCTCATGTCATAAGATATTTAGGTCAGATGTTTGAGACAAGAAGTGGAACCATCAGTAGAACGTTCCAGATAATATACGGGCGGCTGTCATACAAGAATGTTTGCTAAGATAAGTTATGTTTGTTATATACATTTAATTGCTATAATCTTTTCAAAGATTCAGTCTGGGCATTTTGAGAAAAAAAAATTAGGGAGGGCACAATTAAAATCTAAAATTCTGACCAGGAACAAAAATTATGGTTATTGTATTTTTCACTTGAAAACAAAATTCTGACAAGCAAACAAAAGAAGAAAAAAAAATGTTTATCACATTTTCAGTAATTCTCGGGTTATTAAATTATTAAACACACTTGGGGCTCTTTAAAAAAAGGTATGCCCATATGGGGGTTTAAAGGGGGGGGGGGGCGCAGGCTGGTTGTGTCTCTCCTCCAAATCCACCTCTCTATCTGGAAAGAGGCACTTAGGTATAAGGCAATGGGTAACATAATCGTGCATGGTCTTTTGGAAATCTGAATTTTCAGTGTCAATTTCTCAAAATCTGTATTGAAAAGTGATTGATACTTCACTTTGTGAACAATAAAAAAATGCATACATTCACAAGCATGACATTACATTTAACTGGCACAGTTTCCAAGGAATGTTACATGCATATCTGAGGTATTTGCGTCCTCAAAGATTTTGAAACGTTACAATTAAAACAACAAATTTGTTGAACCTGAAGGCTGTAATACCTTCACCAAAGTTTCACTGTTCCACTGATGTAGTAGACATTGATATATTATACAGATCTAGAACATGAAATCATGTGCACGTAGAATTATAATGGGTTTTCATTTCAATACATACATACACCATACATGTATAGAAATGTTCAATTTCTTTTTCTGAAACAAAATACCCAAACCTTTGCAAGGCAATAGAAGGCTTTTAGAACTGAAACCTCTAAAACTAAGCAGTCTAGACACATTTAGGAGTCTAGACAATCTGAATGATGAGTTTTCATCTCTCCCATCATCCACCAACAAGTTTTCCTCCATCGCTACATAAATGGAAAAGATGTTACGGTAAATTGACAGCATAAGTGGGAAGACTTTTGGGCAACACCCAGTTTGCAACTTAACACTGCTATCCATCTGTTGTCTCCCTTATGTTTCCCAGCGTAGAGATTGGTTCCATGATATGATGAGGTCTGGAGGATGTGGACTAACATCTGCTCTGTCTTTCACTGTCCATGTTTAATAGTGCTCCGTCAATTGTAGAAATACATGTATGTCAGTATTCATGCCACCATTATCCCACTGGTATCTTCCAATTTGATTACAGGCATCTTACATACCTATTGATAATATATTCTTTAATTGCTATATAGTAACAATTTGGTCAAAGCCATAGGAAAAGTGGAGGTTTTGTTTGTTTCTTCTGTTCTCTGTTACAAAATGATTAAAAGAATCATCTGTTTGTCTCTCTATATATCTACATGACAATCGACAAATGGACAAGATTGTTTTCAATCTCTCTCTAATTGGGAATTCAGTATACCTCAATTTCTGCATTCCTTTCTAAAACAGAACATGCTTGCCTAGAATATGAAACGATACCTGGTTTTTACAGTTGAATTGGGTTTATTTTATAAAAGAGAAAGAATTTTTGTCCAGACAATCTATCACGCAATATTGAAAACATGTTTTTATTGAAATATTTGTTTCCTTCCTGAAAATATATGAAAATAAAATGAAGGATGGTAATGTTACGAGAAGGTATTATATGATGCCATCTTTCCTCTAGTCGGTCCAATTATGATATATCTGAATGAAAGCTTTGTGTGAGTGTTTTGCCACTCGTCCTGTGTGAAAGGAACCTGGGCTGGGTAATTCTGGTCAAGAAAATAAACAATGTCTGAAAGAATGCATGAAGACAAGAGGTCAGGGGAAGTGAGGAAGACATTGGGAAGTTATTTAGAGATATGTGTCTGATTTACATTCAGCTGTGACTTCAGTATCAACTTGTATGTTTCAAATGTTTGCCAAAACATAAGCGGGAAGTGATGATAGGTCTATATCAGAATATTTTTTCAAGATTCACTCAAGAATGTAAACCTTTTGTTTATAGGAGCTCATTTTGAAGTGCTGTCAACACAACCATGATTTCTGTTTTCTGTCTTATTTTTTAACCCAAACTCGTTGTGAATTTTCAGTACTCTTTGGAACTTTTCAAAGCTAAATTAATTACTCCTCCCATGTTCAAATGTCTGACAATTGCAACATGAAGAGATGCAATATACTCTAGATATAACACTACATCAGTTTTGGCCTTCTTTTCTCTGTTGAATTTATATTTTGTGGATTTTTTAGACTACCGGTACAGTTAGTTCATTAAACAGTACAGAAATTGAAAATACTCCTGACTGGGAATGCATTCCTCACAGGTTAATAATAATAATAAGATCATTCATTGCCTAATATGTCAAGTTAAGAAGAGTTTTATTCTGTGATTGATCAGGAGTTTAATCTAATTGTTTAAAAAAATAATCTACTTGCATGTAATTAGTCCCTTTTTATTGAGATTTCAAGATGCAATTTATATTTATATGTAGACTAAGACTATTTGTCAACAATAATAACAAGCTGAAAAACTTCTTTCTATTCCTGCAGGGTGACAGGGGATATGTAGGCTTTCCTGGACCTCCTGGCCCCGGAGGGTTCCCGGGAGTTGAAGGACCACCAGGATACAAAGGACAAAAGGTAGGTGCCATCTTCCTCAATACTTCACCAAATCTGTCCAAAATTGCAGGAGCTCACAGTTATAGTAAACATGCATTGCAGTAACTACAAGCTCATTGCACAAACCAAAGGTCCAGAAGCAAAAGGAGCATTGAAGAAGTTAAAGATGTAAAAGGTTTATTCCAGAAGTCAATGGTTTGTTGTGGAAACCACAGGTACAGAAGTCAAAGGCACATTAAAGAATCCAAATCAAAGCTGTATAGTGGAAGCCAATGGTGCATTGCAGAAACCAAAGGTGCTAGTGTAGTTACCAGTATATTCCCTTTTCAAGATTGTATACTTCCAAATAAAGTAATGTTCTGCTTTAGAGTTAGACTTGCTTCTAGATTGAAGATTTAACCATTCTTGTATGATCCATACATGGAGTGTCATGGTCGAGTGGTACTTTAAGGTGCTTGACTGGAGATGCAAAGGTTGAGGGTTTGAATCCCGACACAGCACTAATATCCTTTGGCAAGATATTTACCTGCACTTGCTACTGCCACTCTCTGCCCAGGTGTTAAATGGGTACCCGGTAGGATGGAAAGTTCATGTGGTTGGATGAGCAAGTGTGCGCTTGTAAAATGGCGACTGGTTGGAATGCTCCCCAGGGAGTGGAAAATGTGCACACATTGTGTGTGGGTAAGCCTGAATCTGATGACCAGGGAAATCTGTAAAGCGCTTAGGCACATCGTTGTATCGATGTATTGGGCGCTATATAAAAGCAGAATATTATTATTGTTATTATCCATGCAGGGAAATCTAGGAATTGCAGGATCAGGAGGACCTAAAGGATTCAGAGGAAGCTTGGGTAATCCCGGTATTCCTGGGATCCCTGGAATCCCAGGAGAACCCGGACAAGAAGGACCTCCAGGAGAATCTGGTATTCCTGGCTGCAATGGAACAAAGGTAAGTTAACCCATTTGCTACCAAATTAGCTCATTCATATCTAATACAGGGCTTATTTTGGTTTCTAAAGGCAATGGGTTAAGCAATCCTGGAAAGCAATTTTTCCAAAATGCTGAATGAATTAATTCTTTCTCCTCAAACTGGCATTGTTGTAATTTTTTCCCTTTTCTTGATTACATTGCAGCAAAAAATATCATGTATGTCAAACAAAGCTGTTTTTCTAAGTAATATGCAATGTAAGCAAAGACTGTGACTTTTGACCTTCCTGAGTAACTAGTAGATGGCAACAGTGGCGGATCCAGGGGGGTAAAAAGGGGGCACGTGCCCCCCCGGCCAAAAAAAAATATGTTAAAATCAGCCCTAAATTCGCCCAAAATTTACTGAAAAACAGGGGCGTGCCCCCCGGCCAATCTCTTTCCCACCGTGTGCCCCCCCGGCAAGAAATTCCTGGATCCGCCCCTGGGCAATGTATACAAATGTTCATGAACTTTATGGCGAACTTTCCTCAAGGTTTTAAGTTGTCATTAACATGATCACATCATCACCTAAACTAAAGATCCTTGCACATTTCAAGGTAATGCTTACCTTAACCCAAATGAAATAGTCCAAAACTAGTCGAAAAATAGTGAAAAAATAGCACAGAAAAGTATGTTTTTCAACTATTTTCAAATCTGAATATATTTTTCAACTATCTTTTGTTCCATATCCCTAGCCTCAAAGTATCTTTTTAGTCTATTTTCCAGTTTGCCCAATGGAAAGAAATTTATAAATAAAATAGTCTAGTTTTGTAGGAAATACAATGTACCATAAAAATATAGAGAATATAGGGAATGAAGCTTATTTCTTTCTTCCTTTTGCTTCTCCAGGGAGAAAGGGGTCCATCTGGACCTACAGGGTTCGGACAACCAGGATCAGCAGGACCGAGGGGAGATCCAGGACCACAGGTACGTTATGGACCATACATGTAGGCCTACATTAGCCCTATATTTGGTCTATATGTAAGGCATATGGCATATTTCTTTCTAGGTCTTTGCTGGGCATCTCTCTTTATCCTTTTCTTCAAATCAATCTATTTTGTTTTTCTTGTCATGTTTCTAATCTCCATGGCCCTCAGTTCTATTTTCAAGTTCTGTGTTTTATCTTTATCTCTTACACATTTACTGTTAAATCTCATCTCCCTATTTTATCTCTCTCTTATTCTTTCATATTATTCTACTTTTCTACTTCTATTTTTTCCTCTGTAATGTATATCTCTTACTTTTTTCCTCATTCCCCTTACTCATTCTTTTTTACTCACTTTCTCTTTTACTGACTCTTTCTCTCCTTTCATGCTCTTGATTTCCATTGATGGTTATCTCACTCTCTTTCTCTTTTTCTTTCACTCTTTTTCTGTTATAAAACTTTCAATTCTTCTCTTTCTCCCATATCAGTTCTAATGAATATGTATATATCTTGTCTATCTATCTATTTATATGTCTCCCTTGCTCTTTATCTCTCCCCCTTGGTGTGGGTGTGGGTGTGTGTTTGAGCTGGAGTGCACTTCATGAAGTTGTAAGAACTCTTTATACCATGCTTTTGCTAATGGAGTTATCACAGATATGAATCACCCATCACAAAATGAGAGACCAGAATGCTGCAGGTCATATGAAAATCAGTTTTTATCTCTACTCCCTTGGGATACTACTGAACAAAGCCTCAGTTGTACTCCTAAAGTTTGAGCGTGTCAACCTGTTTCTTTACTCCCAGCTAAAGGTCAGACGGGGGACCTTGATAAACAACCTTGTTTCTATTTCACTCACCCCCCTCACAAACCGATCATTGTTGATCCCCTTACCACTACTGAGGTGTATGTCATCATGACAGGGAAGGGGTAGCTTGTTGTGGTTTGAATGACATGAAATAATTGGATCACTTAAAGGTAAAATGAAGGTAATGAGGGGAAATAGGGGTCCCCTTATTTCAAATACTTTTCCATGAACTTCCAAACTTTAGACTAATGGGAGTGAGTAGGCCTAAGTGGATATATGCCCCTAATCCTCTTAGCAGAAACATTTGTTATTCTTCAGCAGAGTAAATAATAACATTTCCTTGTGAAAATCCGTGACTTTTCTTTTTTTACATTTTCTGTGAAAATAGATTGAATGAATAACATAATATGAAATGCTTGTACTGATAACAAGGAGATGCACAATGATAAATTTCCCTCTGGAAAACTCTTTGAGTCTACAGAAACTTTTTTAAAGCATGGGTTTATTATGCTTTATATCTTGAAAGAAAATGGTGATATCTAATCCATGATCGAAGTGTAGTAACAAAAATACACACTGCAATTTTTCAGTTGAATAAAAAGAGATGTTCCAAATTCAAAATACACTTATTTTTATTTTTACCCAGCTGTTCCCATGGAGGGGTCCTTCAAACTAGATTGTGTTGACATTTTGATGTTTGGTTTCAGTCAGGGTTAGCAGTAGTTAACCTACATGATGGATATAAATCTGCTAACAAATTGGATGCGTTCTGAATATGTGGGAACAAACTATTCTCATCTCAGAGAAACTGGGTTCCAGCAGAAGTGCTGGAAACTTTGGGAATGGAAGAAAATCTCACCCATTCCAACTTGTCACTTGCATTATATTTGTTCTGCTTTTCAGAATGGATCTTTTCATCATTAAATTGAGTGACATTAATAACTTCTTATCCTCAGATTTGAAATATAGAACTGAGTGAGAGGGGATTTAATGCCATTTTCATATGTCACATCCTTGAATTGAATATAAATACAGGTCAAGTTTAATTTAAAAGAGGAAAGGTAACAATCCTGAGTTAATCCTTAATGATATTCATACCTGCACTTTTCATACCATGCACCTGTGGTGAAAATACACCATTCAATCTATTGTCCTCCGATCTGTTTTTATCCTGTCATGCAGGAAACAATTAACTTGGGATTCAGGAAAGGGCTCAAGATCATTGTGTTTTTATACTTTTTATACTGGAAAAGTGCCATTATTAATGTTGATGGAAGAGTCTGGGTGGTATTAGAGTCCTTTTCTTTATTGCTGTTATGACTGGGAACAAGCTTAAAGGGGAAGTCTATCCTGGTGGTAATTTGGTTTTAATAGAAGCAGAAGAATAAGAGAAACAGATGAGTATTATTCTTAACAAGATCCAATGATAAATAAGATTTTCTCACTTTTCTGACAGTTTAAAGAAAAATTTGAATCATGTGTCCACCCTAGATAGATATAATTGAAAGTATGTTTTAAGTTATGAAAATTTCAGTACAAAGCAAATGAGATCAGACCTTGAAAATTGGCTGTTTGTGTTTCATTGATTACAATTTCAAAACTTCATAACCTTCCTATTTGCTCGAACTTTCACTAATCTTGTTTCTCTCATTTTCCAGCTGTTATGAAAACCAGCCATATATCAGGATTGACTTCCCCTTTAATAATACTTCTGTCTCGTGATGTGTTGTTTTGTCTGATTTTGTCAGCAAAAGTACTTGATGAGATCACTCATTGTAAAAATTCATGGTTTAAGAGTTTAAAATTTAGAAAAGTAGACTTTAGTAATATGTAATATGCAGACGTATATGTGTAATTGTACATATGTGCAACTCTAATAAATGAAATACGATTCTTTGAGTTAATGAAAATGATTATGGTGTTTTTCTTGTATTGAATGTTAGTTATATTCCTTGAAATGGATGAAACTGTTAGTGCATCATCTGTCTTTATGCTCCAATATGATACAGCTTGTTGTCTTTGTGTCTCAATCATGAACTGATGTAACTTGCTCACCAAATAAACACCTTTTTTCAGTGAACTAATATTCCAAACCTTAGGTGCTGTTGATTGCGTCTGTAGCAAATGGAAGCCCCCAAAGGCATTTTTTACATTGAATTCTGCCTAGACTGGTGTAAATAAATATGCAGAGTTACTCACCACCCTTTTTCATAGGGGGTTCTGGATTGCTAGTTGATTGAACGCTAATGTGATTATCTGCTACGGATTGAAATCCTAGCCAGCCATTGCACGTACACAATGTACATCAATATGTGACAAAGTCAACTGTGGTAGACCATTAAGTTAGTCCACCAAAGCAAATAAAAATTTGAGTTTAAGTTCTAACATGATGTTCAATCAATTATCTTGTTTTTCGTTGCTCCTTCTTGCAGGGGCCACCTGGTGACACTACTTATGGACTGAAAGGAATCAAAGGAGAACCTGGAAGACTCGGCAGAGACGGATACCCTGTAAGTACTCTCTTTGGTTCAAGTTCTTCTAAGCGAGATAAGTTGGAAGAATATTTTGGTGAATGCCCAGCCCTCTTTATTTTCGAGTTTAAGCCCTCAGGTGGGTGTTTATGATGGCTGTTTATTCCACCATGTTGCCACTTTGCCAAAGTGGAGAAACACTAGAGAAATTTAGCCAATGAGTTTCAACATCCCAGTATCAGGGGTTCTACAACACATGCTATGGTATCAATTGCTCCATGGACAACTTCCTTCAAAAAATAATCTTCTAACTTGATCACTGGATCAAACATACCTAAGCCTAACCCTACACCTGATCTATTGACCAAGTGGAAACCAGACCCTAGACCTTTGATCAGGTATGGCTGAAGAAAATGTCTATGTAGCAAATGTTTGTTGTTCATGTTGACAGAGCCTGAATCCCACCGCTGCCACCAATTTAGAAAATGTTAAACCTAAAACTTGAAATCAATTTCTCCATGCATATAACAAATCAAACTTGTGCATTTAAATCATATTAGAAAGGAATATTAATTCATTTCTTTTAATTTATTTTCTCATATAATGTATAATCTGTCTTTGTTATGATTCTGATGTAGGGAACACCTGGAGATTCTGGACCAACTGGACCTAAAGGAATATCTGGAGATCCAGGTCTATTAGTAAGTATTTCCCTTTGTCTTTTATATGAACCATTACCCAGCCAGTCCATTCATCATTACTGCTAAAGTAATGATTGAGGGAGAGAAACATACAATAAATAAAATCGCATCTTATGTATCATATTTCAATCACTGATTTGAAAGCATTATTAATCTCTTTGATTGTTGTAAATATTGTATTTAGATATATGATGGTAAATCTAGATTTGCATATATAAAAGGGATGTGTAATGTAGGTTTTATGTTGAAATAGGCAAAGGAAGAGGAAGAATTATGGGGTAGAATGACAAGGTAGTGAGAGGGAAGAGAGATGAGGGATGAAAGGGATAGAGAAAAGAAGAAAAAAATAGAGAAAAAGAGGAAGAGAGACTTAAAGAGGAAGACAGATGGGATGAGACCTTTATATATTAAGAGAGCTGTAGAGGTAGTACTAGAATAACAATAAATGGGGAATGAAGAGAGAGAGAGAGAGACAGAGACATGAGACAAAGAGAGAGAGAGAGAGAGAGAGAGAGGGAGATCGAGAGGAAAGAAGAAAAATAAATAAGAGGAAGATATAGGAAGACAGATGAGATGAGGATTGGATTAGAGCTGTAGAGAGAAAACTATTTGAGCAATGAGATGGGGAATGATAGAGAGAGGAGAGAAGAAATGACAAAGGAGAGGAAGAGAGAGAGAGTAGAAGACAGATGGGATGAGAGCTGTGAGAGGTTGAGAGATCTGTGGAGAGAAAACTATTTATGACCTGTCCCTAATCATGTCAGATTCCAAACATTCCTCCAAATTGAATTACCATATGTGCCATATTTATCCATGTAATGTAATTATCGATGTGAAGAGTATAGCACATGATGGCTTGCATGATATTACACCATGCACGTGTAGAGGCGGTCAGTTATGAAGGGGGTCCATGCTTCCTACGTTCTTTACCCTACAGTATCTCTGTATTTATTGTGTTGAGATACTTCTGTATTAGATGTATTTCATTTTATATTATTGTATGGCGTAGAAATATCCTTATTATCATTACGGTATTATAAATCACCATTATTTTTCAATAGTTTCATTTCTTAGGGTGTTCAGAGAAGAATAATATTTGCTAGAGAGCGAGAAAGGTATTTACTCTAAATTTTAAAAGGTATCATCTATTTGGAGCCAGAAGGACATTAACTCCTATCATTTTACACAGAATGAACACCCTACAGAAACCAAACAGATGATATGACATAATCGCCTTCTTGCTCTGAATCCAAAATATGAAATGGAAAGGGGGAATTGCATTAGTTTGAAAAAAATGAATCATTTTAAATTTCTTTTTGATCAGTTTGTCTATATTGAAATTTAATCTTTGTTAAATATTAATAGTTATGATAAAATTTATTTATAAAATTAATTTCCCCCTGTAAACTTAGGGTTCCAAAGGAGGAAGAGGTTTAAAAGGAGAACCTGGACAACCCGGAGTTCAGTATCAAGGTGGTAAAGGAGAAAAGGTAAGTCTTTTTGGTACCAGTAAAACCAGTGAAACAATTTGTAATGAAAGAGCAAAAAAATATATATTAAGGCACTTTTAAATAATTACATAATATGTGAATATCATACTTGAATTTATGTGTCATCAAGTAATTGGAACATTGGTATTATAAATAGGGAAAATTCTTGGTTTTAAGAAAACATTAAGAACTTTCGGTCCTTGTGAAAGTGATTTAATTACATCATTAAAGAAATAACCAGTAGTATATATTTTAATGTTTCAGGACTATTAGTTTAAAGAAGAATAGATTCTTACGAACAATCAGTGATTTTTTTTAATCTTGAGGAAAGTTTAACAGGTATGAGCACAAGAGACATGTTATTTAAAATCTTAGCTGATATGGGTTGTTTTTACCTATATTTATAGTATAATATTCTCTAATTATATATAGATAAATTTAGGTTATATATTCACTCTTATGCATGAATTATTAGTACTTGATGTTTAACAAACTTTCACTTTCAAGAAGGATCTGAACAGTGGCTTTGTCTTTAAGTGAGTCCAGGTAATGCTTTAAAACCCACTGACCTTGGAAGATGATCTATATTTTTTCAAAAAATTGGTGCCATGGTACATGTATGGGTTAAAAGTCCATCATAAATGAGAGACATCCCTTGCCTTAATCTCACATTTACTTAGAAGAGGTCTTGTCCCTTTGAAAACTTAATAACACAAGGAAAAAACCAAATCAAAATGAGAACTATCCTGCAGTTGCGTATTATGGGTTTCCTGGTTATGATAAAAGCCTTTTGACCTAGCTTTAGCTATTTGATCTTCTACCCATTTTCTCCCATGTTCAATAAATGAATTGAAATTCAAATTGAAAATTGAAATCCAATTTCTAAAAGAGAAGAATTGATTAAATAAACAATTTATTTCACCTCTATTAATGGTCCTACTGATTTTGCGGTGAATACATCCATTTATACATGCATTCTTGTGAGATGTGATTTCTTTGCAGCCGGGTGGATCGTCCACAAATGACACGACTTTGCTTTCCTATGCAGGGTGCTGAAGGAGTAGCTGGCCGCCCTGGTACACCATGTAGTACTAGTACAGGGGGTGGTGAAACTGTTCTAATAGTAGGGGATCCCGGCCCACGGGGCATCAAGGTACTGCTACCGCTTGCGTAGCTAGATGCCTAGATAGTGTGAGCTTGAAATGAGTGGGCTTGCCCAAAGGATGAATGAGTGTATATGCACCAAAAGAAAACATGCATGTCATTTTGTTGTTGCACAATTTGTTTCTCCGATGATCGCTCTAGGGTAGCGTAGGTACGCAAGGATTGCCGGGTGAGTCTTGTAGGGATCAGGCAGCAACAGGAAACGATACGACCATCGTCCAAGGACGTCCGGGTCCAAAGGGAGACCAGGTAACCCCTCTATACCACCACCTCCTCCACCACCACCACTACCACCTCCACCACCATCATCACCACCACCACCACCACCACCATCACCTTTCTCCATTCACAATCTGTGTTCATTCCTGCATGGTCTTTATCCAATCGTCATCTATGATGTGAGGAAGCCTCCAAATCTCTTTTCCTTTCTCAACCTCCATCTTGATAACCATACTGCTGTAAGGCCAAGTGTCAAACAGACTTCCTTTACTCATCCTGTTTTCCATGATTTAAGGCATCTGTAATATCTACAGTTTTATTTTGGTGATAACTTTTTCATCAGGAAGTGAAGAAAATTTCCTATAACAGTAGTTTATTATCCTAATTCACTTTGTAGTGGGATTTCGTTAATACTTTTTGAGTATAATTACGGTTGAGTTTTGCTCAATTAAAATGAAAAGTAATCCTTCCCTGTCAAAGTTTTTGCCAGTTAGAGTTGATAAGAGTCAGCTGCCGAATTTTCTTAAATACCTTGTTCCTATTTCCCCTGCATTGTTTCTTTTGGGGTGGGGTTTCTTTAATATTCAGCTTTAAAAATCTGTAATATAATAAGACATGTCTGATAGTAGTTGATGTTTTGTTAATGTTCTTGTTAGTCTACTTTTATGAAAAAACTATGAGTTTTCACTACATCTAAGGTTGATTGCATATTTTATTTCGTAAGTCTCGACGGAGACTACGTGAGAAGCCCGCTCTAGCATGTAAGTCAATTCGTTCTTCGCGTGGTAAATGATTGCAGGAAACTACAATCGACTCGTCAATCTATCGATTTTTCGTCAGTTTTTCTGGGTTTTAGTTAGCCCCTTCCAATTTGGATTATTTTCTGGATTATACTGATTCTGCTAGACAACTTTCAATTCATGTCTACTTCTAAGAAGAAAATGTCAGAAGGAGATAAATCGGGCTCGGCCGAGCGGGAGCGTGCTCCCGGCAAAGCAAACGAGAACGTGCCGTCGCATCCAGCCAAGCCTGGTGCGGGGGTTTCACTAGCCTGTCATCCTGAGCCCAAACGCTCGACAGTACCGACTCAGCAAAAAGCGTCTACCTCACTAACTACGCCGAAAAAATGTAGTTCCAAGAAAAAGCATGTGGAACCAAATCCCGAAATCGAATCGCTCAAAGAGCGGCTAAATCACTTTGAGGGACTCCTCACTAAAGTGGTAGATGCATTGCCCAAACAGACATCTACGTCTACGTCTTCAGAAAATCCGCATTTTCAGCGGGAAGGCGACAACGATTTCACAACGGCGGATGAATTTTGGGATAACCATGATCATGACATGGCAGCGGGTAGCAGCGGGCCGCTGCAAGCCGATTACGGGGGAAACTCCGGTGAGGAACACGGGGGAATCCCCGGTGAGGAACCCGCTGGATTTGGGCTTGACAGCGATGACGCTCCGGTCCCCTCCTTCGCCGCAAAATTTGCAGTGCCAACAGGCGTGGGGAAGCCGCTCGATTCAGAGCTAGCAAACTCCGCATCTTATTTGATGGGACATAATTTGGAGGAAAAAACAATTGAAGAAACAGCTACCAAGTACCCATGCCCTGCAAATTGCATTTTGATGGACGCTCCAAAAGTGAATACCGCAATTTGGGAGAATCTCCCCGCCGAGACTCGTAGCAGAGATTTGAAACTTCAGCGGATTCAAAAAGCACTGACAAAGGGAATCGGAGCTTTCGTCCAAACCTTGGACTCTCACAACATGTCTGATACGCAACAGGATGCTCTCGCACTCCTCTGTAATGCAAACTTTGAAATGAACTGCATGAGAAAAGACATGATTAGACCAGACATGAATAAGAACTATACTCATCTTTGCAAGCCGGCTAACCCGGTCACAAAGCTCCTGTTCGGGGATGAACTGGGCAAAAAGGTCAAAGACCTTCAGGACCAACATAAGGCGGCTGC
This sequence comes from Strongylocentrotus droebachiensis, assembly GCA_035222895.1. Classification (NCBI taxonomy): domain Eukaryota; kingdom Metazoa; phylum Echinodermata; class Echinoidea; order Camarodonta; family Strongylocentrotidae; genus Strongylocentrotus; species Strongylocentrotus droebachiensis. Next base: position 122,902 of record JAVYIG010003795.1, read on the forward strand.
AGGTGTTATGAGAGGTGCCGCAAATTTTCCAAAACCCAGCTACCATCCTTACAGGAGATATACAGAGGCTGCAAAACGTCAGGCCCGAGATGCTGGTTGGTTTTCCAACACAGCAAGACACAACCCTGGAGCGGGTAACATGAACAGTAATTCTAACAGGCCTTTTTTAGGGCGCCGCCCGTCGTGGAGGGGCAGACCAGCCCCACACACTCAAACACCCCAGACGGGCCAACGCAGGCCTTTCCGAGGAGGGAAAAAGTAGTCCCAGACGCTAAACAGGCACCTGACTCCTGTGATCAGGTGAGTCAAAATTGTTCTTCTATTTCTAGTGAATACACACTGCCTGTCGGAGGTCGAATAAAGTCTTTTCATGATAAATGGCGTGCAATTACCAATGATCCATACATTTTGAGTGCTGTTCAAGGCTACAAAATTGAGTTTGATCCGACTCGATTTCCCCCCTCGAGGGAGAAACCTTTTCATACATTCAAGCGTAATGCTTTAGAGTCGAGACAAATTAGCTCAGAGCTTCTGAGTCTCGAGACAAAAAATGTGATAGAACGCTGTAGTCATTCACAAGGAGAATTTATCTCTAACATCTTTACCAGACCCAAAAAGAGTGGGGGTCTTCGACTAATTCTTGACTTGTCTGAATTGAATAAAAGCGTAGCCTATCAGCACTTCAAGATGGATAACATTAATTCAGCAGTTTTACTGCTATCGCCAGATTGTTTCATGGCTTCTCTCGACCTCCGAGATGCATACTATTCAGTACCAATTCACCCAGAGTCGCGCAAATACTTGCGTTTCATCTGGGAAGGACAGTTATGGCAATATAAAGCACTCCCAAATGGGCTTAGCTCTGCTCCTCGCCTATTCACCAAACTGCTGAAACCGGCCTTTGCCTCACTACACAATGCAGGCCATGTTGTACTAGGCTATTTAGATGATACCCTTATTATCGGTAGGTCTCACAGACAGGCCACAAAGGCGGTTACAGCTACCTCAGAACTGCTCTCTGAATTGGGGTTCATTATTCATCCCACTAAATCGGTGATAGAACCGGTTCAAGAAATCAAATTCCTTGGGTTTGTGCTTAACTCTATTGACATGACCGTGACCTTGCCTTCAGATAAGAAGGAAGAACTAAAGGAAACATGTACAGCATTACTTGAAAATGCCACTCCCTCCATTAGGCAAGTTGCAAGGGTTATAGGAAAACTAGTTGCAGCTTTTCCGGCAGCTCAATATGGGCTTTTGCATTATCGCGAACTAGAAAGAGGAAAGATAGTTTCATTGAGACTAAATAGGGGCCACTTTGATAGGCCCATGAAACTCTTGGACAAAGCTAGAAGGGAACTACTTTGGTGGATTGGTCATATTGACTCTTCTTTTCGGCCGATAAACCGTAGAAACCCTGATTTGGAATTGCGCTCAGACGCCAGTGGGGCAGGATGGGGTGCAACTAACATGACCACCCATACGGGGGGTAGGTGGAACAGTCAAGAGGCAGTGATAGCGAAGGGTAATGAAATTAATTATTTAGAGACTCTTGCTGCTGGCCTGGCACTTAAATCGTTCTGTTCCAATATGTCTCATAAGCATGTCCTTTTACGGCTTGACAATACCACCGCAGTAGCGTATGTCAATGCAATGGGGGGCGTGAAATCCCCACATTGTAATGAGGCTGCCACACACATATGGAATTGGTGTATAGAAAGGGACATTTGGATAACAGCAGCACATTTAGCGGGCCGGGATAACGTTGAAGCAGACACTATGTCCCGTAAATTCAATGATAGGACAGAATGGATGCTCAATGAAAGGGAGTTTGAACGCATTGCTAGACATTTCGGTATCCCTGACATAGACCTGTTTGCCTCTAGGCTTAATGCACAGGTGTCTACTTATGTTTCATGGAGACCAGATCCCCATGCCTTGGCAGTGGATGCGTTCACACTAGATTGGAGAAATCTGAATTTCTATGCCTTCCCTCCATTCTGTCTTGTCCCAAAATGCATTCAAAAAATTATGGCCGATAAGGCAGTAGGCTTACTAGTAGTCCCGAATTGGCCTACACAGGCTTGGTTCCCTCTCTTGAAGGATATGATTATTGGAGAACCTTTGTTCCTACCCAAAAGTGAGAAACTTCTCAGACAGCCTGTGTCAAACCTCTCTCATCCTTTGTCTAATCTTGATCTTCTTTGTTGCAGGCTTGGAGCTGCTGCTACCGACAACAAGGCCTGAGCGCAAAAACTGTTGATATCATCTCTGCATCTTGGAAGGACTCAACGAAAAGACAATATAAAGTGTACATAAAGAAATGGGAGTCATTTTGTAAGCAGAGGAATTTTAACAAACTCAAGACAAAAGCTGAGAATGTGTTAGAATTTTTAAGTGATTTGTTCTATAATGGCAATGCTGGCTATAGTGTCATTAACACGGCAAGGAGTGCATTGGCCTCCTTCTTAACTCTGGAGAATGATTCTCATACAGTTGGATCGCACACAACTATTAGCCGTTTCATGAGGGGAGTTTTTCATCTTCGGCCCCCAGTTTCTAGATATACCAAGACTTGGGATGTTGGAATTGTACTGAACTACTTACGGAAGCTATATCCAGCAACCAAGCTCCCGCTTAAGGATTTGACACACAAGCTGGTTATGCTTCTAGCACTTACTTCAGCACAACGAGTTCAAACATTATACCATATGAACTTGGACAAGATGAATTTGACAGACAAGAATATGGAATGTGTTCTCGACAAGAAACTTAAGCAAAATCAACCTGGGCGTAGTGGTTGCTCCATTCAGGTATCGGCTTATAAAGCGGATAGCCGCATTTGTGTCATTCGGTATTTGAGAGAATATCTTCGACGAACCAAGGATATTAGGGGTCAGGAGAGATTCCTTCTAATTTGCTATCGCAAGCCATATCATCGTGCGTCTTCTCAAACAATTTCGCGTTGGATAAAATTAACGATGAGAAGCGCAGGTGTAAACACCGAGTTTAAAGCACACTCAACTCGCGCAGCATCCACGTCGACTGCCAAGAGGATGGATGTACCTCTTAAAGACATACTGGCTCAAGCAGGCTGGGCAAAGGAAAATACTTTCCAAAAGTTCTATGACAGGCCTTTGGAGAGCAAGGGCAAGAAGTTTACGGATGCAGTGCTTAACAGCAATTAATAGAGTGTCTAAAGATACGAACTCGTGTTCCTACAGCAAGGTTATAATATATATTCAGTAGTAAGTTAGCATTACTTTCTGTTTATAGAGTTCTCTATGCCAGTTTATGCAATTAGGTAATTGCTCATAGAATCGAATGGGACTACTGGCTTTAAATTCTCACGTAGTCTCCGTCGAGACTTACGAAATAAAATAGAAAGATTAAATGAAAACTTACCGTTTGAAATTTGATCTTTATTTTATGAGGAAGTTGAAGAGGGAGATTACGTGCCCTCCGCTTCCCTCCCAAACGGTTAAAGTTCGAGTTTTTTCTTTTATAGAGATCTTTCTATTGATTACAACGTTGTTGGATTAGTAGTCCCATTCGGCTTCAAAGATTGACTTACATGCTAGAGCGGGCTTCTCACGTAATCTCCCTCTTCAACTTCCTCATAAAATAAAGATCAAATTTCAAACGGTAAGTTTTCATTTAATCTTTCTATTATGTAGGTGATATCATGAGGAACGTAAATAACCGACAAATCTGAAGGAAATTGATCAGTTCTGAGAATGTACGATTACTTATTACATTTCTCAAGCATATCATTTTTCAATTTAAGTTTGGGCCCATTTCATGGTTCTCTTTAGTTCAAAATTCATCTTTTTCTTGTTAAATAAGCTAGTAGTAGCTGTCTATATTATGATACATTTTTCATTTTTAAATAATTTTTTAAGACATTGTAGTTGGCAAATTAGGAATTATCTTTTAGTTCTCTTTTAAAATCATCTATTTAATGCGAATATCTCAATGTAAAAAACAAAGATGACGGGATATTACAAGAAAATATTTTAGTTGCCTTAGTCTAAAACTGGTAGGACATAGTACATTGTACATATGTGTATTTTTTTCAGTTTCATATCATAATGTCATAATGTCGTTTTTATTATAAAGTACATTATTTTTTACCATTCATTTACCATACTTTACATCTTTGTGAATACTTACATGTACTTGCCATTGTGTTGTGTATATATTTTGTCATAGTGTCATATTGTCATAATTCGTTGTAACGTCAATCACATGTATAATTGTTCATGCTGTATGTGTGGTCTTTTGTGTAACTGTGTCATATCGTTTTTGTATTGTACATGTTTCATACATATTGGTATCTTACATTACTGTATATGATTTCCAATGAATTTAAAACTCTGGATTTTGGGCCATAGGATACATGTATCATTGCAGTCAAAATTATCACTTCTTTTGTAGCCATTATTTACATTTGGGCACAATTATCCACAATAAATATAAGAGTGTCTGTTTTTCATTAAGATATCCAGTCAAAACGTGAATCAATAAGTATTGATGTGTTTTTCATCAAAATTTGTTTCCTCGATGTATCACCCTATGTTTGATTTTATAGTCAGACATACTCTCTTGCCAAAGTTAGAAAAAAGCACTATTTACAGACATGTATGATGTTTCAAACTATATGTAATTGTGAAATCTACATTTAAATGCGATTGTAGGCCAGTTAATGAGATATTTATACGACTCAACACCATCCAGAGAAATACAATTGTTTTGTTTATTTATCCAGTTGTACAATTTTCTTGTGCTTTATGTATTCACACAAAAAAATGATGTAAGGCTATTCTTAATTATGCACTGTACTTGGGGAATGTAATAGAATGGAATATATATGATAAAGTGTTAGGATACATGTACAAGTACTTTCTATGATATTTACGTTTCGCTAATATGATTTCTTACATTGTTGTTTTCATATCATGTCATTTCTCTCCCAAACATTAATATTCATTTTATATACGTAATATTTTAGTTATATATCTTATTATGTTAATTTTTCTCCTCTCTTGGTCCTTTAACAATTATTTGTGTTTTCTGTTTCATTATTTTCTGATTTGTTTCTATTTGTGATTTGCATTGATTCTGTGTTTTCTTGTGCTGTGTTTTAATTCTCATTTATTTTGATTTGATCACATATATTTCTTAAGTAACTCATCCCATTCGATATGTTCGTAACAGGCCAGTTTCACAAAACCATCATAAGTTGAAGGTCATGTACATACATAGAAACATATATAGAAGAACATGACTTCCAATGAGATATCCACATACTTAGACTCATGATGGCTTCGTGAAACTAGCCTTTGATCCCTTGGAAGTTGTTATGTAACATTTGGTGAACCCTTTTACTTATGGGAGTGTACCCTGAAACTTGTATCAAAATTATGTCAATCTGACAAATGATTTTGGTGTAAACTACCCCTTATACTCATGGAAATTCCATATATGCAGTCAAACTATTAGATACATCAAGACGATTACCTAGCTGTTACGACTATCAAACCAAAAATAAAACAGTTTAAAAACTTTCAAATCAGTGACTTCAAGCTCTGATGTATGACTTTACATCCAGTCATCATTTTCATGTTAAAATGGATTTGAAATGAAACGTCTCCAACGTTTCCATTAAAATCATAGTGAACTAAGAAATATGATAAGAAAAAGAAAATTATCACTCCGAGGTTCCCCAAATGTTATCTATCAATTCCATTAGTTTTGTGTGTTGTTTCTCATGGGCTCTAGAGATACAGACTGATATCTTCTGTTGGAAGTCGGCAGATGATATGTTTTTCTTTTTTAATTAAATAAAATCGTTTGGAACTTTAAAAATTCAAAGCAGCAAATCATAGCTTACAGTAAGCCCTACCCTGCTTGTTCTGGCTACTCATATTGTTTGTCAGTACACATTTTCTCTAGAATAATGAGCATTGGTAAGATATTAGTTCAATGGCAATACTAATGTCACATATCTTGCAACAAAACTCATTTGTCTGTATCTCTGGAGGTTATGCCTTGTTATCACTATGTCCATTGTACTTGCGTCTCTGCATTGCATGTGTGTGGGTGTGGGTGTGAGTGCCTATTTCATTATTTGTGTGAGATTTCCATATCATCGTAATAAACATGTGTGCATATATCTACTCGTATCTTTCTCTAATAATGCCAGTTTTTCAATTGCGATAATTGATATGAATGTCATATGTCTGAGTTTCCAAAATTATGATCTGATATTCACCTAAAAAATAAATTTGATACCATGAAATTGGATATTTCAGTTCAAATTCTGTTGCATTTCAGAAAGCTTCAGAGAATTTTACGATTACATCATTTTGAATTTTCATAGGTATGAAATCCCTGATAAATATGCTAAATTTAATAGATATCATACACTGAAAGGAAGATTCTAGGAGGCAATTATAATGATTTTTCTCTTTATAAACATAATGTCACCTGAATAGTATGAATGAATCGTTTTGGAGTGCAGAAGAGTAAAGTTTAGTTCTGAGCACTTTTGGCTGACCATTTTTCTCATGGTAACATGATAAAGAAAACAAAAATCTTGAACCCTCCTGGCTTGTAATATTGCTCTTATTGAGTTGCAAGTGTAAACATAAAAATAAAAAAACAGACCCCCAGCTTGAAAATATTTCATTTAAGTGAAAATAAAATAATATTTTTAGCCACTTTGCTTTCAATAAATCTCATCATTGACTTGATTTTATTTAATTCTTCGTTTTACAGGGAGAATATGGAGACAAAGGAGATAAGGGATTCCTCGGAATGAAAGGGATGAAGGTTTGCCATTTTCTACTTCTTCCCTTTCATAGATATAATGATAATGATACTACTACTTCTACAACTACTTCTTTTATTACTCACTACTTCTACTACTACTACTACTACTACTACTACTACTACTACTACTACTATTGCTACTACTACTGCTACTAGAGGATCTAAAAAGGCATCCAAATTAGTTTTCTTCCCCTTATTATGATTATTTTCTAAATGTAATTGATATATGCTTTGCAACTGTTTGTATGCTAAAGTTTTTTCTTTGTTTGCATTCATGCAAGTGCCTTAAAAAAAATTACATTCTATTTTGTTTTCACAATGTAAAAGTGGATGGAAAATTTTATTGATGCCAGTTTTAGAAGGATAGTTGGTTTATTAGACCTTTGGAAAATTGAGAAATTGTAATATTCAATAGTATATGTACATTTTTTTTCTTCATATGCAAATTTTGCATCAGATCTCAAACAGTGGAAGTTACAATAAATATTATATCTTAAGAAATATTTCATGTTAAGCTTTCTAACATGTGTGAAGGGTGTGTTTGTAATCGATGTATTTATTCCCCAATTTCAGGGCCCCAAAGGACAGTATGGTCTGAAGGGAGAGAAAGGACTATCAGGCCCTCAAGGACCCAGGGTAAGTACATATCATTTACTACATGTTTAAACACTTTTTCATTTTAAGTTTTACCTTAAGATTTTTTTGAGGCTGCCATCCTAGTCAAGCATTGCTTATGATTCCAGTCTCTTGCACTTTTTCAACAGAAAGTTTGGATAATACTTTTAACTTAGAATAATATGTTATAGAAATATTAAGTTTCATTATTATATGTACATATATAAAAATATATGAAATTATATTGTGACATCTCTTTGGAAACTTGATTCATAAAAAACATTTTTTAAGGCTCTTCAGCTTTGAGTGATTTGTTGTTGAAAATTTGCTTCATTAAATGATATTTTTGAAAGCCCTTAGGGGGTGGTATCACAGAAGAGTTATGTAGCTGTCACAGATTATGAGTGTTTCTTTTTTTTATTCTTCCAGGGTAAAATTGGCAAAGATGGCACTCCAGGCAACCTAGGAATGAAGGGATCACCTGGGATACCAGGCAACCCTGGACCAACAGGATTCAATGGTCAACTGGTCAGTATGAAGCTCTTACTCCATTACCTTACACTTACAGAATAACACAAATTTGTTTCCTTTCTTTGCCTCTCTCTGCTCGGTCGATCCTTTGCCACATGTGTACTTTGCCACATGTGTACAAAACAATACCGGTAGGCATCATTTGACAGGAGGATTCCTTTGCGCCACCCAATGGCTTTGCAAAGAGACCAATTTCCAGTCTTAGTAAGCTCTATGACAACACTTTTAACACAAGTATACCGTAAATAACGTTGTATAAACCGCCCTCGTGTATTAACCGCACCCCTCTTTTTCGCCCTTTTTTTTTTTTTTTTTTTTGCCGAGATTTTTTTTTTTGTGTGTATGATCATTACGGTACTGTAAATTAAAAAACAGTAGGGACCTAGGATAGAACCTTGTGGTACACCATATAATAGAAGAAAAATTGGAGGAATTATTATTATAAACTACATATTGAGATCCATCAGAAAGATTACTTTCAAACCAAGATGACAGACAAATTTGAGTGTTGTTCTAGTTTCCGAGTGGTGAGTCAACACACCGATTACCGAGCTGGGAGACATTGCCAGGCATAGCGCCAGGTGGAGGGGCATTTTTTTTTTTTTGGTGTACCGTGTATAAACCGCACCCCCGACTTTGAAATTTTTTCGGCGGCAAAAAAGTGCGGTTTATACACCGTTATATACGGTAGATTAACCTTGCACTGGAAACTGTTGAATATTCTGTATGCCTAATGATGAATACAATCACTATGAACATGACGGACAAAGAAAGCGGACAAAATATACAGTTCCTCATTCTACCCTCAACAATTGATATGGTAGACAAAGGAACATCCCTTCACTGCTATTACGTAAAAATTTGTAGAACAGGTGAACATGCATGTGACACCTATTCTACACATTTTTAAATAATAGCAGTGAAGGGATGTTCCTTTGTCTACCACAGCAATTGATAAGGGTAGAATGAGGAACTGTATATTTTGTCCGCTTTCTTTGTCTGCCATGTTCATAGTGAATGCAGCATTGGGACATTATTTATGAAGCATATAAAGCCTTAATTTACATCAAAGCTATGATCCATGTGAAACTACTCTTGTTCAACAATTTATGACCGGTATTCTTGAAAGCGTTGTAAGTCGAATCTAACTTAACTTAATCCAATGATTCATGGAGACCACATATCAACCCCTAGGTTTTGTTTAATTTACCATGTTATCATGTTGCAAAATGAATAAAAAAAAACTGAGCTGATCATGAATTAAATGAGAAAGAAATTTCATAATGACAAGGTTTTTTGTTTACAAGTAGTTGCAGAATTATCTTCTCAAGTACAAATTGAATACAAAATTTATAACCATAAATATTAAAACATAAACAGACTAAATCTGTGCAACAGGCAGAGATCAATTCTGTTCTAAATTGAGGTGACTTTCAAGAATACAGGCTAATTAAGTCTTAATTTGGTATTGAGAGGATATATTTTGTTGAGAGAAATGTGCACTTAACTGAGGAGATTACCATTTTAGCTTTTTTACTTTCTTATTTTCAGGGAGACAAGGGAGACAGAGGACCCAAAGGAAGAGTAGGACCTCCTGGACCACCGGTAAGTTCTTTTATTATCTTATCCGTACTTATAACTATCCTGACAATTATCCTTTCAATTATGTTGATTATTATCCTGACTACTATTTTTACCACTATCCCGCTTGTTATCCTAATTTGTCCTTTGGCGAGACATTGATCTATATTTGCCACACTTAACCCAAGTGATGTAAATGAGTACCTGACATGAATTAATTCCTTGAAATGCTAGGGCGCTGTAATGGCCGCCTTGCTAAGGCCAGGGTAATCATCAGGGCAGCGCCAGGAGCGTAACGACGTGGCGGACATGTGCGCTATATAAGAAGCCACCATTATTATTATTATTATCCTGACTATTATCCTTCTATTATCCTAAACATTAGGCTTCCTACTTCCCTTACTACTGTCCCATTTTTTCCCTTACTTTTATTCTTACTATTATCCTTTTTTGTACCCTTACTATAATCCCTACAATAATGCACTATTACCCTTACTTATCCTGACTAGTATCCTCAGTATTATCCTTACTATTACACTTTCTGTTATCCTGTCTATTATCTATACTGTATTACCCTTTCTGTTATCCTGTCTATTGTCCTTACTATTACCCGCACTACCATCTTTACCACCACCCTTACCATTAACCTTACTATTACCATGACTAATACTATCAATGCTTATTATGATTATTATTCACTTCTTCCAGGGTCCCTCCGTACCCGTTAATGACAAAGGAACTAAAGGACTTCCAGGTCCTTCTGGACGTGATGGGTCTGCAGGACCTCGAGGATATGCAGGAGAGAAGGGGAGAACTGGTAAGTCTTTCACCAAGTCTTAACCTTCTCCACACCTTCCCAATACCAGTCCAAAATATAAAGTTCCTGTTGAAAACATACATGTACAGTCCGCAATTGGCATGAGCAATTTGTCATAATTTGCGGACACTGGACTCGTTGAAAATACCATTAATATGTGTACAAGTCTCATACACAGTAAATTGGATGTCTCACCAAGTTGTAAAAGTGAAGGCCAATGAGAGCCCCTTAAAAGGGACATCTTATCATTTTTATTATTATAATTATCATCATCATCATCATCATCATTATCATCATCATCATCATCATCATCATTACTGTATTATTTAATTTTCTTAATCTTAATTCAGGTTATGATGGTTTGGCCGGGCAGCCTGGACCCCCTGGATCTGCAGGAGATAGAGGAGTTCCTGGACCTGTTGGCATCGGAGAGAAAGGAGAGCCAGGCAACCCAGGTGAGTATACCCCTGATACATTGCTCTGATGCTAAGAAAGCAGGTGTATGCTTGTTAGTAAGCAGCCAGGGGACAGACGGCTTTTAAGTCCTCTCTGAGGAACTTGAGGATGAGGATTAATGTCTTACCGAATGCCACTAGCACATCGGCTTAGTTTCAAATCTGGGACCTCCCAGTTATGAGACCTTGGACCCCAGCAATGCTGTACCTGTAGAAAGTCCTAGAGTACATCCAGGCTTTGTGTTTATTAAGCAAGCATCGGTGGATGGTAGATCATACATGCAGAGTATAGTTGGAGTCTCCCTGAATCAGGTAAGCTAGAAATTGAAATCCTTTACCTGTGTATGCACACGTACAGTAAAGTCAAACCTGCTTTAGCACCCATGCACCTGTATAAATAGGATAATCGTCTATAATTACCACATATCTTGTTTCCCTTGAGCAGTTTTCCATTGAAATCTATATAGGAACCTGTACATAAAGACCACTTTTCTTAGGTGTTTATATTCAGGTTTCACTGTATTACTATGAAAATACACCTATCTATCTTCCTCCTTTATACAGGTATCCCTGGCATGCCTGGACCAAATGGGTTCCAGGGCTTACCAGGACGAGATGGGCCTAAAGGAGACAAAGGTATGGCAGGACTGACCATTCAAGGTCTTCCTGGAATGGATGGACGTCCAGGACCAGATGGACCTGCTGGACTGCCTGGCCAAGTTGGAGATGCTGGACCTCAAGGTAATTTAGGCTTTCGAAGATCAGCTGTTTTGTTTGATGACATTCGAAAGCACATGAAAGCCATGATCTGATAGGATATTGGCCTGGGACGCCAAAATAACCTCTTTATTTGGTAGGCTACAGGCTTTTGAAGATCGGCAACTTTGTCTGATATAACATTTGAGGGCAAAATAAGCACTCTTTTTCTTCTTGTGTCACTACGCCACGACGTTCACTCTGGATTAGTTTGTCCCAATCCAGTGTTGGCGCATGGGGTCAGTGCTTTCAGATCGTTGGTGCAAGGGTCTGGTTAATTTGATAGGAAATGGGGTTTTGAATATCAGCCATTTTGACGGATGCCAATTGAAAGCAAAATAAGCCATATTGGGCCCTGAAACTTTAAACAATTGACTTTTAGTATAATCCTCTACTGAAACTCCATTATTGCTAGCATATGATACCTTAAATGAATTGAATCTTTCTGTATCATAAACTTGATTTAAGGTAATATTAAATCAAAAGATATGATCAACTGAAGGAGGTATGTAAATAGTTTTCAGATGATAAAATCAAATGTAATTCTTTCTAGGTTTTGGATTAGATTGAGGATTAGGGTTAGAGTAAGCGTTAGGCGTAAGGTCAGAGTTGGTCCCTAGCATTATGGTACATTTGGGTCAAGGTTAGGGTCATGCAGGATTAGGATCAGAGTTAGGAGTAGGGGTAGGTTCAGGATTAGGGGTAGGTTCAGGATTAGGGGTTTATTCAGGATTAGGGGTATATGGTTGGTTAAGGATTAACTTTCGGTTTAAGGATTGGGTAGGGTCAGGTTTAGGACTCTTTTTGTCGGAATCAGGGTTAGCATTGGATTTCCTGCAGTTAATCCCATATTGTCATATCAAATTTTAATTTTTCTTGCAGGTCTCATTGGAGAACCTGGTAATGGTTTGCCCGGAGATCCTGGTCCTAAAGGACAAACTGGACGTGATGGACCTCGTGGTATACCTGGTGATGTAGGATCTTCTGGACAACCAGGTTTACCTGGACCAACAGGTAAGACTCTAAAACTCAATTCATATAGCACCTGAATATCTTTATAACTCCCTCCAAATATGCATACCAGGACCGGTTCAAAAGAGTTGCGATAGATCCTAATCAATCGCAAGTCCATACACCCGTGGACTAATTCTACGCACTATTCATCAAGTCAGGTGGCTTCAAGAATATGGGGCAAATATACCTAATTTACCAGCCAGCTGAAGAGGACTAATTCTACGCACTATTCATCAAGTCAGGTGGCTTCAAGAAGGAGTGATAGTTTCCTTTGATAGTTGTGTTTAACCATAGAAGCTTAGACCTAGGTCTAGTCAAGTGTACCATTGTAACTCCTGTATTCAAGAATGGTGATAGGTCGTTGGTCTCTAACTACCGCCCAGTAGCCCTTACTTCTGTGTTATGTAAAGTTCTAGAGAAACTTGTAGTCAACTGCATACAGGAACATGTAGGGTTATACGGTCTGATGAGTAAACACCAACATGGATTCACTAAAGGTAAAAATTGTGTAACACAACTTGTAAACTTGGTACATAATTGGGCAGCCTCACTAGACAAACCACGCCCTCCACACATTGATGCAATTTTTCTTGACATGTCAAAGGCTTTTGATAGAATGCCTCACAATATCCTCCTATCCAAGTTAGCAACCCAGTACAATATTCGTGGTAACATATGGAAGTGGGTACGTTCCTTTCTATCAAATCGGCTCCAAAGAGTAATGTTCCTGGGTTCTCTCTCTTCTTCGAGTAATGTCCCTTCTGGTGTGCCCCAGGGTAGTGTAATTGGACCGCTACTTTTTAATCTATTTGTCAACAATGTTATCTCTGATGTTTCCTCCGATCTTTTTCTTTTTGCTGACGATATGTTACTGTTTCGTACAATTCGTTCACACGATGATGAAATGCAATTGCAACATGACTTAGACTCACTCCATCAATGGACAATTACAAATGGCATGTCATTCAATCCATCCAAAACGAAAGTGATGCATATGACTAGGAAGCGGAACATCCAAAATGCCGTCTATACCCTGGGTGACACACTGCTTTCTTCTGTCACTTCTTACAAATATCTTGGTATTGTAATAGGTTCAAACCTCTCTTGGAACATTCAGGTTGATGCAATTACTGCACGCGCGAGTCGTCTTCTTGGGTTTATAAGAGTTGTAGCCCGTGGTTCGTCCACCTCTGCTATATTTGCCCTCTACAAGGCCTTGGTACTGCCAATACTTGAATATGGCATCCCTGCATGGCATCCCAATACCCTAAAACAAACACAACAATTAGAAAGAATCCAACGTATAGCAACGCGCGTTGCTCTTAAACAGAGAAGAGGAGAAATGCCGTATGAAGAAAGGTTAAGGGTTCTCAACTGGTCTACCTTGTCAGCTCGTAGAGATTATCTTTTATGTTCATTTACCTTCAAATGTCTGTACTTTTGTTGTGACTGTGAAACACTAATAGAAAACATAGCCATTAGCAAGAGACGCCTCTTTACACTGTCCTTCATTCATCAGCAATCACGAACACAGGCCCTGTTCCTGTCCGCTTCCCGGAGATTTCCTCGGGTATGGGATGAATTACCATTAGAGGTTAGGGATGCATCGGTGGTCTCCTCACTTTCATCCTTTCTACTCTCTATGAAGCGGTCCCTTCTCGATTCTAACTAATTTTCAAACTGAGAGGGGCTTCCTCACTGAGAGTGGGGGATTCCTCCTTTTCTTTAATAATCATTGTTTATCAATATCCAAGAACTTATTGAAACACTGGATTCAGAATGTTACTTGTTTAATTTTTTTTTTTTTTTTTTTTCTTTTTTTTTTTTTTCTCTTTCAATGATACAATGATTATATTAATTGAACCTGGAACAATGGTCCACATTGATAGCTTCATATCCACATTATGCCACTCTTCTTAAATGATAACACCATAGGCCCTACTCAATATTTTGTGAATGATTATCAATCCTAATGCTTATTGCACCTTTAATTTCTGCAAAAATTGTACATTATTGTGGTACATGACGTTTTATAATTTCCTTGATTGTATAGCCCAAAACAATATTTACGCTCTATTCATATGTATATTTTTGTTATATACAAGAAATTGCTGGTCAGATTTACCTTGAACAATTACACATTTCTTTTTTTTTCTTTTTAATTAGAATTTCTTTGAATGAGACACCGTTGGATCAATTGAATAATGACGATTTATGTTAATTGTGTTCTGGTTATTTTAAGTTTTAAGTTTTTTCTGCATACAAATCTTAAAGCACTCTATTCATTGCAGCTTCATATCCTCTTAATGCATTTATCGAAATTTAATTTAATCATGATTTTCTGAATGAGTGTTTGTAATTATTTTGTATACTTATATAATGTGAACCTTGCAATATATTCTATTATGTCTCGGAATGGCATGTGAGGGTGCACATGCCCCCGGGCAACAGGGAAGAATTTCGCTTTTGTGCACCCTGACCCACATGCTATTCCTTCTTTATCTTACTTTGTATTTTTCCTATTTCACTCTGTATACACCTATATACACTGTACATGCTGAATGTGTTTTTATGGTCGAATAAATAATAATAATAAAATAATAATAACTTGACATTAGTCTCTGCGCTGGGTTAAACCAGTAGATACAGTAGAATACCAGCTGAAATGACCTTTTACCTTTGTACCCACAGGCAGCAAAGGAGAAGCCTGCGCTGCTTGCCGCTCTGGTGAGATAGGACCTAAAGGAGATCCAGGACAAGGTGGTGAGATAGGACAGCCTGGTCAACCTGGATTCAATGGCAATTCTGGACCAAGTGGACCTAAAGGAGACAGGGGTCTAAGAGGACTTACAGGAAGAGATGGACAAGATGTAAGTTCTTGATATATATCCTTGGCTTATCTAGAGAGATAACTGTTAACTCTTATCATGCCACAGGGCTAATCCCCAGTGTGCCAAGCCCCAAATCCCCCCATGCCAGGTTGTTTTGGAGATAATCTCCAATCTCTGCAAAACACACAGCACAGTCCAATGAGCATGAACAATAACTGCTATTACGAAAGCGCCCTTGCATGCACATGGCACTCAATAGGTAGCTCTCTCGCATGTACGAAGCAGCATAGCGATAGCGTGCATGCAGCCTTATGGCAGGCTATGAGTTAAGGCTTGTCTACATATATATGACAAGGTAAATTGCAGCAGATTTTTGTTAAAAGGACAGCTAGGGACTGCTGGTGTTACCAGCTGTCAACAATTATCCGTTGATACCTGAACTGGTTATTGTTCGCAATTGCACAATATATACCAAAATAAGGTCATCCATGTTTACTTGGACTTCAGTGACAATGCAATCCTACAAAGGAAATGAGCATATTTCTTTGTTTTCTACTGCAGGGACCACAAGGGCCACAAGGTAGCACCGGCCGTCCTGGGAACAAGGGACAACTTGGCCTTCAAGGAGATGTGGGCTTTACTGAACCAGGACCAAGGGGAATTCCAGGGGACCCAGGACTGAAGGGAGACAATGGTCTGAATGGAGAGCCAGGACCACCATGTGCACCAGGCGCCGTCAAAGTCAATGTAAGCTTAGAGTCAGCTTTTAGGGGCCACCTGCACAGATCTCCCATACCTCATCAGGCTCTTGAATGTTAATTTATAGTAAAGGGGGATCCATAAATAAATTTGTTGTGCAGTATACGTGGGTAAAACTACCAGCAAAATCCCATTATCCTCGGTATAATACATTTATCTCGTCATTTTTGTCAATTATTTAGTGATAATTGGATTATTATACAATATGTACAATTTTACACGTCATTCAAGCCATGCAAAATAATGCGTTCTAATTGATTGACTTCTTTAAAGGCTTGTAATTATTTATAGGCTTAGGATCAGGATAAGTCACTATGTTCAGGGTTAGAGTACTAGTATTCTACAGTAGATCCAAGCAAATCCAAGCCATGTTTTTTTTTCTTAACTAGTGCATCAAAGTGGAATTTGCACATGAAGGCCACCTGCACTTGGGAGACTGCCTTTCTTGACTTCCTAGGGCAGCAGCATTTCCACAACGGTTTCACTAGACATAGACTTTGGTGGCCTTTGAGAGTGTCCTAAAAAATGTACTTGCAATGCATGTAGATCCTATCTCTGTCTTTGAGTTTTCAATATCTTCTGTTTTGCTTGCTTCAAAAGAATCCATGGAAAAGATGGCAAAACGACAATGGTACAAAGCTATTGAATGTACAAGATGGTATGGTGAAGAATCAGAACCTAACACTTCTTTTCATTTGATGATGTGTGATATTAGGGGGAAAAGGGAGCTCAGGGACCAGCAGGTCCCCCAGGCCGTGATGGAAGTCCAGGATACGGGGGACAGAAAGGAGACCGTGGAATCACAGGAGATAGCATCCGTGGAAATAATGGAGAGAAGGGAGACCAAGGACCACGAGGAGAGCGTGGAACCTACGGACCGCCAGGTAAATCTAAGGCTTTTTAAAGATGGGTAGATGGCTGATCTAAGCTTGATTTGCTTTGATATCATTTGATTTCAGTATCTCTTTATACGTTCATATTTGTTCCATCAGCTTACGAGAGTCATGCATAAAATAACAAAGAAAAACAGGATTTCCAGCAATGTTTGTTATTTATATGTAGTACAACTAAAAGGTGGAGGAATCTATTTAAAGCTGAGCTTGCTGAGTTAGGTCCGTGTTTGTAAAAAAGAATGTGTGGAGAGAACATGAGGAGACGGGGAAAAGGAAAAATAGCTCACTAGAGTCCAGTGCATGACAGGGATGATAACATAAATGGCTTGCTAACTGATGTAGGAATGAACGTAGCTGAGATGTTAATTGTCTATGTGGATTTTTGTTAGTAAATTTTTTAAAATAATGTTTATTCTGATCGAGACATTTTCATTTTGATGTATAATTTGCTCAACCAATTCTCATCATCATTTCTCTCAATTCAAGTTTTGGTGTCGCCATACAGCTGGGACACTACAGTCATCTTTTTCTGTTCAAAATTCACATTTATATTTTTATTTTTACCTGCCTGTATACTGTATTCTAGACATGATTGTTATTTATATATTTCCTTCCTTTAATAAAATTTGTAATAACTTTATTGAACCATATGTACACTATGTCGTCACAGTTCTTTCATTTTTATCCCTTATACTCGATGATTAGAATTGTTTCATTTGTGATTTCATCTCCCATTATCCTTGAACACACATGAATATTATCATTGGTATTTATATGTTTACATAAATAAACCTTTAATTGATTTTAATTGAATTACTTTATTTCATTGAATATCTGCAGGAGACAAAGGAGAAGTTGTTTACTATGAGACTGGAGAACAAGGACCGAAAGGAGAGCCCGGTAACTCTGGTACTTCTGGACCTCCAGGACCAGCTGGGCCTACCGGTAAGTACAGTACCTTGCCCTTATTTCATGAAACCCTCGTAAGTCAGTACCTGGCCCTTGTTTCATGAAATTCTTGTAAGTACTAGTTAGCCTATATGAAATGCATTTTACTTCTAATCCACACCTTTCTAAATCTGAATCTGAAGTAATACGGCTCAACACTCCTAGTAGAGTAAAACAATTTTGACTGGGCATCAAGTATTAAAGTTGCTCAAGCTTGGGTATATAGAGGGCAGCACATGGACGTGCGATACCTATACCATCTTGCAAACTTTTTATGCACAGGAGTGTAACACGCACTGTCTATGCTGCAAGCTTTATCGAAGCTGACCATATCTTCGTACTGCACAGTGCCTTTGATCAGGAGTGTTTCTCTAGCCCGGTTTGAGTTTGAGTTGGGGAAAAATATGGTGCTGCTGCTTTGTTGGGCAAGCTAAAAACAAAAAAATATACGCCATGTTGTGACCAACTGAAACCAAGTTTGCCAAACTCTGTATCTAGATTGATCTGGTGCTGCACCAGCTATGGTGCAAGAGGCAAACAAAACCAGGTAAATTTTCTATTGATTGTGAAGAAAAAAGTAATTTTAAAAGCGTACAAAGTTACTTATGAGTATTAAAGGAGGACTAACTAAATTGTTAAGATTACTGTTAAATGGTGATCTGGTCTGGTCTGGTCTACAGGAAACCAGGGACCTCAGGGTGACCAAGGACAGGATGGATACCAAGGTGAGAAGGGTTCCCAAGGACAGTCAGGACCTCCAGGAAACTCCATTCCCGGTTCTCCAGGAGAGAAAGGTGCCCAAGGCATCCCAGGAGACGGAGGACAACCTGGTCAACCTGGACCAACCGGACCACTGGGTAACCCTGGAATCCCTGGAGCTTTTGGCGAGAAGGTGATTAACTCCACATTACTATCCCACCGCTGCCACCATATAATGTGGGGTTGTATGATTAGTACTGAAATGATGACACATTAAGAATGATCAGAGTTAGGTTTTAATCCAGCATGCCCGGTTATATTGGGTATAGCAGAGTAACACACCACAGTGTACATTAACTGTGTGTATGTGTGTATAGCATGTAGCATTGAGTCAATGTTTAAGATCACATATTACAATGAGCATTTTGTATTGACTGGATGGTTAGTTGTCTAGATTTAACTCTTTCAGTCGACTTTAGATCTCTGGACTTTGTGGTGATGGTGGTTAGCAAAGGTTTTTTTTTTATATGTATTACACAAATTATACCTTTCATATGTCCTAGCATTTTGATTCATATAATTGATTCACCATACTCCCATAACTTATGAAGCACACAGGACAAGTTGCCTTTAAAACTCCTTCCATGCTAAAACAAAAATAACTCTTGGAGATTGCTCTTTCGGTTGTACTGCTCCAAAGCTTTGGAATATAAACTTCTCTAGACATCTAAGGAAAGGCCAATCTTGTAGAGTTTGATGTTTGATCCGTGCTTGACAACGTTGTGGGGTCAACCTTGTGTGATGTGACAGGCAATGATACAAGTGCCTCAATTAATCTCTTGTCCATGCAGGGAGACTTTGGACCTCAAGGAAACCCAGGTGGACAGGGACTGCGTGGCTTGACAGGACAACCAGGTCAACCAGGTGTCGGAGGAGAAAGGGGTAACATTGGTGACCCTGGAACAAGAGGTCGAGATGGTATCCCAGGACAAGCAGGAGGAAAGGGTAAGCAAATAGTTCTTCTTCTCTCTCATTTTGTACGATTTTAATATGTAACCCCCCCCCCTATTATTGTTATCTCAATCACTAAATACAACATGTTACAGTGCATGCACTCTACTCCATGGGGAGCATTCCAGCTAGTTTTCTTTTATACGAGCGTGCAAATGCTAATCCAAATACATTCATTTTCACATCCCAGTCAAGTGATTAACCCACTGGACTTCACTATCTTTATGTGTACCTTCCTAGGTGTATCATTTTGACTAATGGCCTCACTGATGTAATATATCTGTAACTACTTGTTCTTGTTTCATTTTACAGGTGAAACTGGACCGGGTGGACTACCTGGCGGTCCAGGAATTAAAGGAGAACCTGGTTTATCTATCCCTGGACAGGATGGATCCAGCGGAACCCCAGGAAGAGACGGAGCCCCAGGTTGGGACAAAACTTTCCCATGTTTTTCTGATATTAATGTTATTTATTTCACTCTGTTTGAAAAAATTGTCTCATATTCATTGATAAAAAGGGATGTAAGGATTATGAAAGCCATCAGCTTTCAGGGTATCGATTTGCAATAAATAAACTCTGCACTGATTATGACTGCTGGAGCTATAGCTATGGTGATAGTATCCAATTTCTGTGGAAGTGCTTAGGATCCTTATATACCATAATTTGATATGTGCTATACAAGAACGGTTTGACATCAACGGTTATCATCATTATATACTAAGCGAAAACTGAGTCGCATAATGATTTTTGAAACATTGTCAAACACATTTTTAGCTATGGATAGGAAGGAGGATAAGTGAACAGGAGTAGGAGAGGAGAGGAGAGGAAAGAGGTGTCAAAGAGGAGAGCGATTAGGCATTTAAAAAAATGGTACATAAAGTTTTAATTTTCAGTGATTAATTTTTAATTCTAAAGTAAAGCATTAATGTAATATGATTAAAAACACTTTTTTTAAATTTGTCTATGAGCAGGAGGCCCTGGAGAACCTGGACCCTCAGGCCCACGTGGAGAACCTGGCTCAGCGGCTCTCAGAGGAGACAAGGGATCACCAGGACTTAATGGTCAGAGCGGACCTCCAGGTCAACCTGGAGACAACGGAGCCCCTGGAAATGACGGAGATCCTGGTTCATCCGGACAAATTGGTAAGAATGCTGCTTGTGGCTGGAACAGTGAAAATATGACAAATTTGTCCTATCAAGACATCAATCCATTTGCCATACGCATCCTAGCACCACATCTTAATTATAACAGATGTGATTGATTCAAATTAATCGCAACTTGATATCAATTGCAGCTCTGGACTAAAGAGATAGGGGTTTCTGAGTTTGCAGTTGATTGGAGGATTTGTGATCAATCTGGATCGCAAGGCCCAAGCTATAGGGTAGCAAATGGATATTGTGAGGAAGAATTTCCTGGAATTTTCTGCACCTTATTAGAGCAGCTTTACTCAAGCTTTGCTTAAGCTGGGATAGTTACCTAACACCCTCAATATTCTACTACCATTCTGAGAACATTGGTGCTAAAGGTTCATTAGAATAAGTCATTGAGATGGACATGTAACAGGGATATCAATTCCTTTTCTTTATCATGCCAGCAGACTGATTCAGAAACAATTTATATATGGAGTATGTTGTACATGCAGAATGTCAGAGTGACAAATGTCAACCGTGGCACTCTGCTGTTTAATTACTCCATTAGTCAACATAAGCAGGTAAAGAGTTAATCAAATCCGATCAATTTTGTTCTTTGTCCAGGAGTGAAAGGATCACCTGGACCACTTGGACCTGGAGGATCACAAGGACCACCTGGATCACCTGGACCGATTGGAGCACCTGGAGAAAAGGGTCAGTAGCTTTCTCTGTCAATCTCTTTCTCTTCTTTGTAATTCTGGATGTGTCATTAGACCTCTCTCTTTTCCTTTTCCTTGTAAGGGCATTTATTGTACAGGTTATCTCTTATTCTTCTTTCTCTCCATATTTTCTTAAAGGGTAATTATACTTGCCCTCATTTCAGTAATTTCTCTCTTCTCTCTTCCCTTTTTGTAAAAGGTTTTTCACACTTCTGTTCGCCACTCAATATCTCTCTCTCTTTCTTTTTGTCTTTCCCTGTCATCATTTCATGGTATACATCCCTCCAAGTCCCCTAGGGGAGTCATAGTCAAGTGGTGTGAAAATCGGTTTTGGGATGTAAAGGAGAGTTATATTTCAAGAACAACCCAAGCATCCCTTTCAAGACATTGATATTTATTTTACACCCTTAGCTTAGATTTTAGATGGGTGTCTGTTGGATCTATACTTTGAAATGCTCCGTGAATTGAGAGTAGCTGCCTTAGCTACAACCAAGTTGAAATAGTAGCCATAAAGTTTTGAAGAAGTAGGTTCACTGAACGTTAGGACATTAGAACTCCATATCATTTATCATCACTTGATGATTTTGCATTGCCAATTTGTAGGGGAACGTGGTGGCATGGGAACGCCAGGATCACCAGGGCCCTCTGGTTCGCCAGGAGTTAAAGGAGAGCCAGGTCTGCCAGGACCACTCGGTGAGAAGGGAACCCGTGGACCAGGAGGTGTACCAGGATCCAAAGGAGAATCAGGAATTCCAGGAAGATCAGGTAGGCCTAGTCATTATGGTGCTCAGACCTATTCTCTGGTGACAATAGGTCTTTATTTGTCAAAATGCATCATTAGAGTTAGGTTTACGGTTGGGTTTAGGGTAGGGTTAGGGTTTAGGGTAGGGTTAGGGTAAGGTATAATATTTGGGCCAGGGTTGACATTTAGAATTCAAGTGTACAAAATTGTTGCCGAACAATTGTCGCCAGTGCATGTGTTATTCTACCCCTGTCACGTTGCCTGGCTGACCCCCAACATCACCAATGAAGACTCGTTCACATACTTGTAAAGTGTGGTCTGCACCCCATTTTGTGTGTGTGTGCATGTGTGTCTAGTAATGAATTGCATAGGAAGAAACTTCAAGGTGCTTGAATGCTTGGTAGCTCAGCTTAAGCTGAAGAAATGACATGATATACTTCAAATCAATTGCAGTAGAGTCTGTTTGCAAAGCAGTTGTATTATATTATAACTGAATCTATTATTATTGTATTATACATCCCACCGCTGCCACCAGGTTGTGTTATGGGGCGTGGCCTAATGTCAAATACATGACACACTTTAAGATTATGGACACAATAATATGTGGAATCTTGAGACGATGAATAGTCTCACATCTCACTCAGGTAGAGGTTTATTGGCGCGGACCTATAGGCAGAGTTACAATGATATGCGTTAGTGCATCATGAGTTCCGTTTACAATACATGGTTAAACTGCCATAATACATCACCTGGGTTCTGTAGTATAAAGAGTTATCAATCACAACTCCTATCTTTTAAGTACACAGTTGGAATTAATTTTGAGTTGCGATTGAATCAATGGCAACTCTTTATAATATAGGGCCCTGTAGTGCATAACAGATGTGGTTTTATCTCTAGACTGTGAATCACGTGTTTCTTGATTTGCCAGTCCTGCTGCTGTACGAGTCCTTTAGCAAGATATTAATTTACATGTGCCACTCTCCACTCAAGGGTTGTAATTGGGTACCTGGTAGTAATTTTTTCCTGGAGCGCTTCCAGTGCCATAGGGCATGCAGCTGGGCTAAAAGTCAGGGTAATTAATTTGCATATGCCTTGAACATCCCATGGGATGAATATATGTGCACAAAATAAAAGTAGCTTTTATTTACATGTAATATCAGTTCACATGTTTATTCATTTGTAATGTCCTTTTCACCCATTGTAGGAGGTATTGGATCTCCTGGCTCCATTGGTCTACCAGGACTGAATGGTGTGAAGGGAGAACCAGGTATACCAGGAAACAGCGGCATACCAGGAGGAAGAGGACTAAACGGAGAACCTGGACCTGCCGGATTCAAGGGATTCCAAGGTCTTCTAGGAGTAAAGGGAGATTTCGGTATCAAAGGACAAATGGGTACGTTATGAGGGTTCTGGTGTTAAGGCTGTTACCTGACTTCAGGCACCTCTCTGTCCCAAACTTTCAGGCCTAATTCCTGTAAAGAAAGTTTAGAGCTAATTCATTATCCTTTGGGTCTCTTACCAATATGAAGCCTCATTAACACATGATAGATTAAAATACCTAAAAAATAGAAAACAAGAACAAATTCTAAGAAAATCTGCTGTGTCACATAAGTGATTATATCAGACTGTGGAGGTCTAATTGATGTGTTGACACCAGATTTATATTGTTGGTCCAATAGGGGTGGATACACAATTAACAGCGCCCCTACCAGCAAGCCGCGACAGACCAATTTTTCAGCTCGCTGGTCAACATCCATCCAGTGCAGTGCAGTATAACGCTAGCTATAGATCGAAATGACCAAAGCAGGTCGTACTGTGTAAATTCATTCAATGAGATTAATTGTTCTGTTATCAGCTCTCATTTTTATGTTGAATTTGGAAGTCTAAACCTGCCCATCTTTCATTTTTTGTTTTGATGAATAATTGTTGTATTATTTTGTTAAAAGAATATATGTTAATGAGGAATGCATTGTTTTTTATTGAACACAATCTTATGTTTTTTTTTCCTTCTTTGTGCTTGAATCTGTAGGCTTCCCTGGACCTAAGGGAGACAATGGACCAGATGGAATCCCAGGACAGAATGGAGAGAAAGGATTCCCTGGAAGGAGTGGTATTCCTGGACCTCAAGGCCCTCCTGGTAGCCCAGGAGAACCTGGAACCGATGTAAGAATTTGACATTTAAAACTCTGAACTTTGAACTCTTACCTGTAAGCTCTGAACTCTGGAATATATTAAAAGCGTTAAAAAAAAAAAAAAAAATTGAATCATGAGTAAGGTTTTTATATTTACCTGTGCTAGCAAACTTAAGCTTGCCACCAGTTTTATGATAGACAGAAGATGCCATTTTGCTGATCATTGCATCATCAATGGAGACAACTGGTATATGTATGCACCCCCATCTTTGTTCATGTTGTTTGATGTCAGGCAGTGAACATTTTGATGGTTGGGTGGCTTACTTCAGTTTACTTGTGCCAAAAGAAGTATCTGAACGATTGCTAAGAACTGTCTCAGGTTGATATTGTTGGGCAGACATGTCATCGAACTAAATCCTACATTACCTTATACTTTTGATTTTGTTGGTAGGGATTGAATGGAGGATCAGGATCAAAGGGAGAAAAGGGACAGCCAGGAATCATCAGAGATCTGCCTTGCAGGCTGGAGAAAGGAGTCAAGGGAGATTCTGGACGAACAGGTCCTGAGGGTAGGTGTTTCATATAGCAGAAGAGAAAGGGGCAGACCAAATATATTAAGACATGGATTGTTTGTGAGATAGACTTTTGAACTCCATACAAAATCAGCTAAAGCCTTCATCAGCTGAATGACCGGACTAGCTCTTTCTGATGTGACAGTCAACAAGCGAGCCATAGATGTTCAAAAGTTTGTAAACGATGTATATTTGCCATTCTCCACCCAGGTTTAACCCTATCAGGTGCCTAGCTGGAAGGAATTCCTTGGTTGCTTTTAGCACCTTATGGCAGCTTTGCTTAATCCAGGGTAATAAATGTAATACTGTAAAGGCACTTGAGTGTTCCCTGGGATAGATGTGTACTTGATATAAATATACCAATGATAGCTACTCATAGTTTTATATACTTCATTATATGTTTTGGTAGCAAGAGTTAATTTCTTGTATCCACTTGTTTTACACAGGGTCAAAGGGCAATCCTGGTCTTCCAGGAATCCCAGGTGAGTCCGGAGATCCTGGACTTCCAGGACCAGAGGGTAGACCAGGTCAACCAGGAACATCCGGACCACCTGGACCACCAGGACCAAATGGAGAATCTGGTCTTATAGGAAGGACCGGAACACCAGGAGACCCAGGACCAAGGGGTGAGGATTGTTAACCATCAAAGACAATGATAATTGAAAACTGGATAAATAATGTACTATTTGTTTGGATTTTAATCAATAAAATTTGAATTTGAAAAATTAAATTTTGTACTCTAGAAGCAGTTATTGTCGGGGGGGGGGGGGGGGGGGAGGTGAGGTCGTGAATCACTCATCGATTGCAAATTTAACAACGCGAACAAATATTATCAGCAAGAAATGTAGAAATCACTAAAGTTACCCCCATCGCATAGTGTCTACATACTATAGTACAAGCCGCTACTGAGTTTTACGGTACAGTTTGATAACAAATTGATCGTAATTGGGCATTTTGGTCTCTATTATGTCGCCAATTTTTGTATAATTGCATGTACATCGACCATTACTGATTTTCTATGTTTTGTGTTTCTTACGTGCAGGAGAACGTGGCTCCTATGGAACCCCAGGAGAAGATGGTATCCCAGGAGTTAAAGGTAATACAATGTATGCAAGCGGATTTATGATTTGATAGTTAAAGGTACTATGTCCCTTTTGCAGCCAGCCTCAAATTCTGTAGAACTTTGCAGGAATTATGAATATGTCATGTATGTCCTATCTGTGAAATTTAAACGTTAGCAGTGTCCTCATATTAAAATTATGCAAGGAAACCCATTTACTTGCTAGACTTCACTGTCAGACACTATTGAGTGACTGACTGGCTTTTTTTCTTCTTTGGTAATAACATACATGAAAAGAGTTGTATAGGGTACATGAGCATATGTCTACATCAATAACCCTCTTCTTGTGATGGCCAAGATTAAACTGATTGAATCTTTGCGCAGCATAAAACTTATGACCATTCGGTACAATTGTCTGAAAATCAAGACTATTACTTTTGGGCTCTATAGCCCTAAAGTCGATTTGACGACTAATAGTCATTATTTTCCCACTTGAAGACATTTTCAAGCCCCACCTTTTTTAGTGAAGTTCTAAATAAGTATTATCTTTCAAATGCAGTTGGAATTTAACTTTTTCATTTTTTGGCCTGCAAATGGTACATAGTACCTTTAATGGATGAACAATATAAAGAGGAAGCTAGATACGAGGAGACCTGAATGAATGAATGATAAAGAAATGCTGACGATTAAAGAACAAATTGCAAGAAATAATTGTGGACTGAGTAACACTTAATGATAACACTTTGTGTTTTGGTACATGTGTGTATGAAATGATAGATATGGTTTGACAATGAGAGGAAAAATAGGAGGAGAAATTAATGGACGATTTGAGAGAAAATAAGTAGTGAATTGAATTGATCAAGCCAAACATCATTAAGGTTTTTTGGAATAAATAAATAACATATGATTTTATACAATGTAAGTTAATGAATGAAACAGGGAGATTTCCCTGAATGAACCAATAGAAGTGAAAAAGATGGAGGAAGAAGTTAATAAATGAATGAGTTTGAAGAATGAATAGAATGGAGGAAAAGCAAATTGAGCAACCTTAAATTGTACTGCAAGCTCTACTTTATCAAATTTTCATTCTTTGGTATATATATCACTTAATCCTTTTTTTTAAATCTTGTAGGAGACTCTGGTGAGCCCGGCCTCATGGGACTACCAGGAGGACCAGGTCTACCAGGACCAGGTGGGCCTCCAGGAGAACGTGGATTCCCAGGTGTCAGAGGAGAGAAGGGTATTCCTGGAACTCCTGGTTTATCTGCACTTGGCATCAAGGGAGAACCTGGTTTCGCTGGACTTAAGGGAGACTCTGGTAAGAAGTGCTTTCATACTTAATTTACTTAACTTTTTAAAAATCTTTTACCAAGTTCTGTAAAAAATTCTTGCCCAGCACATCAATTTTTCAAAGATTATATGCAATATTTAGCAAATTGCAAAGTATCCAATTCATTGCATAAAAAAGGTATTTATAAAAATTGAGAGCAAGTACAAAAATCTTGAGATAATAATGTACTTTAAATGATATCTTTTATGCCGTCCGATACCCCATTAGAATTCTCCCGTTAAATAGCTTTCTTCTAATCACACCTTGTTTAGGTCAACCTGGTCTAAATGGTGGATCTGGATCAATCGGTCTACCTGGTATGAAGGGAGCTAGAGGAGAAACAGGCCCTGTTGGTCCTAGGAGCCCACTGCCCCCTGTCATCCCTGGTCCTAAGGGAGAGTCCGGTATTCCCGGAGCAAATGGAGACCGAGGAGAACAGGGAGATAGGGGAGAACCTGGTAGACCAGGATTCCAAGGAAGGCCAGGAGAATCAGGAGGCCCAGGTCTTAACGGCCAAATGGGAGATCCTGGAGCACCTGGGTTCCAGGGACTCAAAGGAAGCAAGGGAGAACCCGGTAAGGCAATCATTATACTCATGCTTCGATTTATCCAGGTGACGTGAAAAGGCCATCAGTTCATTGTTTCTTCTCGTACTCCATTTGAAGTGAATAGGCATTTATTTTATTGTTACTCTCTTTAATTAACTGGGTAGAGTAAATTAGCATTTATACAATGCTTCCTGGTGCACTCTACATTGGTGAAGTTAACTGGCTAATAAAATAATCTTTTTTATGATAATACAGCCCTGCCCCCTGCCTACAGATCCTGAATTTCTCTTAGTACCTTACATATACCTTTTCTTGATACCCACTTTCTGTGCATTCCTGATATTTACACTGATGAGTTGAAAGATGTAAAGCTTCAGTATGTAAAAGCTAGTTTAAATGCATTCCTTCTCCTGCAGGTCCAATTCCTAATGTCTTTGAAATGAAGGGTGTGACCGGAGAGCGTGGTCTGCCTGGTCCCGATGGTCCTCAGGGACCACCAGGACGAGACGGACGTCCAGGGTCGCCAGGACCACCAGGTCTGACAGGAGAGAAGGGTACGCCTGGAGTACAGGGTAATCCTGGAGTAAGTGGTGTCCCCGGAGAGCCAGGACTCAAGGGAGAACAAGGTATGTTTGGAGAAACTGATCAGTGGTTCTTATTATTGGGAATTAGTTCAGTGATACATCCAAACGGTATTTACCTGTGATAGTGTCAATGTGTATGGTTCTGACACTTTCCACAGACCTGTTGGGCCAAACTGAAGTTTTTATGATGCGGCTGTGGCAATCGCCATATTGTAAATGTCACACGTTTGGTTTCCTGATGAATTTATTGGACAGCTTATCAAAGATTTCTTCAGCAAAAAACAAAACTACGTTATACAGAATGATGAAATACTAGACTAGTTAAGATTGCTAGATAACATGGAGATGAGAAGGAGAAGGAAAATTGGCATATTTTAATCCTGTAATGAAAGTGAAGTAACACCATATTGAAAGATAGGTTAGGGGAAATCATAGTAGGTTTCATAAATTATGCCCTTTTTTCATAGGATACAAGGGTATGTCATATTTGGTAAGAATATGTGTCATATATGTGTTTACTTGTGAAACATTCTGAACACTGCAGCTTGCATGACATAATGTTGTATTCTCCTCACAGCAAATCAATACTGGATACCCTTGTATTCCACTCAAAGCCATCAATATTTTATATGTAATTACATGATGTACCATTATTTGTACCAGGATTCCGTGGGCAGAATGGTCTACCAGGAGACCCCGGTTTCCCAGGAACCAAGGGCGAGGCAGGTATCCCCGGTTCGTCCTCTGGATTCTTCATCACTCGTCACAGTCAGACCACCTCCATCCCGCAGTGTCCCCAGGGAACGGCCAAGATGTGGCATGGGTACAGTTTGCTCTTCGTACAGGGTAATGAACGAGGTCACGGACAGGATCTGGGTAAGCATCAAGTTATTCCAGACTTAATATCGGCAAAGAATTGTTAATTCCTACTCAGAATAGGATGAAATAGAATCTTGAAGGAATTTGTTGAACCGAAGCAAATTATAAAGAAAGTATGCATCAACATATTCATTTCACAATTAATTGGGAAGAATTTGACCTCAGTTATTTTTTTAATGAAATCATTCATGCTTGGTATTAGCAACAAGGGTGTTATGCAGTGATGAGAACCCTGAGTTCTGCCATCGTATATCTTAGCAAAATGAAACCTAGTTTAAATAAATTAGTATAAAACTAGTGTAGTAAAATATAGTAAGATTTTTTTTTAAAAGCCCAGAAAGTTTTTTTTTTACTATTTTCAACACTGAATATATTTATAGTTTCATTTTCCAATTTTGCATCCTCTGACTTTCTACTTTCATCCTGAAAGGTAGATTGAATCCATCTTGCTCGATTAAGTGGTCTTAACAGCGTTTTTATTTTACAACAGATAAAGATGGGTTTAGGGTTGAGATCAGGTTAGATTAAGACCTGGGACCTAGGTTTAGGTGTAGCCTTTTGTAAGGGTTAAAGTCAGCCATTTATCTTGTGTTTTATATTGACAGCGGATCAATTTTCGCCGTAATATCTAAACATGTAAAACAAATGTTAGCTTGATATAATAAAAGATGCTGACCCATATTTGATGTCTTCTCTCCATGTAGGCAAACCTGGCAGCTGCTTGAAACGATTCAGCACCATGCCATTCCTCTTCTGCAACATCAACAACGTATGTCACGTAGCATCGCGAAACGACTACTCCTACTGGCTGTCGACCACGGAGCCGATGCCAATGAACATGGCTCCGATCAGGGGCGGTCAGCTCCAGCCTTTCATCAGCAGGTGTGTGGTGTGTGAGGCTCCAGCTCAAGTGCTGACCGTGCACAGCCAGACGGTCAATATTCCAGACTGCCCAGACAGGTGGGGGGTCTTGTGGATCGGATACAGTTTTATGATGGTGAGTTCAGGCATCTTGGTGGATGGCGTTTTATTATGATTATAGGTGTATGTCAATTTTATATTAAATATTTACCTTGGTACTACAATGTGACCAGACATCATGCCAAACAAGGATATTTGACTGGTGAAAGGTTGAACCTGATCACAGTTAGAGAAGTCGCTCACTGATCATTTATATTTCACGTAAATGTAATTTGTATTTGCTAAACTTTTGCAAAACAAGGATTAGGATTATGTTCCAGCAGACAGATATAACTTTTAAAGAGGCAGATGACATCAAATGATCATATGAAATCCTTAAAAATTTCAACCTCTAAACAAATGTCACTTACGAAATTATTCTGTGATTAAGGAATAATATTTTAAATGTTTCAATGTTGTTATTTTCTACTACAGCACACCGGAGCTGGTGCTGAGGGATCAGGGCAGATGTTGTCCTCCCCAGGATCCTGTTTGGAGGACTTCCGCTCCTCGCCTTTCATTGAATGCCACGGCGACGGCAAATGCAACTATTATGCCACCACGTACAGCTTCTGGTTGAGCACCATTACAGGCAACGCTCAATTCACCATGCCGGAATCAGAGACACTCAAGGCCGGGTCACTGAGGACACGAGTCAGTAGATGTGCCGTATGCCTCAGAAATCAGTAAACCCTATTCAACCGCTAAACCCTCAAATATATTCTTGGAAGACCGCTAGAAAGACAACTCATGTCTCTAGATATTAATAACACAGACCAGTATGAAGATTGCAACAATAGAAATACATAGTTGTAGGTTAGGTAGAACGTGAAGCATATTTATGAATTTGTACAGTAGTGTCTTATTAACTGCTTTCATATTCTATGCTTAGATCCACTGTCTTGTCTCCCTCCCAAGCCCATGTATGTGATGCAAGTTATAATATTTTGCCATTTGTACAAATCCAGTCTTCATCTATTTTTTCTTAAATCTAAAAGAACTGTCTTGCCATTTTGAACTTCCTTTATACTGAAGTATCAACAAAAAAGTGTGCTTCCAAACCGTCAGGTCACCTAGTGTATTATCTGTGTGTGGTCTATAGCTGGCACCTAATTTCTTCTCAAGTTTTTTTGTGTAAAATTCATTTATTTATAGGTAAGGGATGAGCATTTTTATCTTTGTGTTTTGCTAACCTATGTGCGTATTTCTATGAAAACTAAGAACATACTATTTGTATCGGAGAGATAAATTGCACACCTATGCAACTCTGTTCTTGTTGCCTGCATGATTACTTTCACTTTTTTAATGTACTGGTTTTGTTAAATATTGGATATGTTTACAAGATAAACTGTAGCAAGAAATTATTTCAGTTTTGAAGGATGGCTGCCATTTTTATACATACTTAAATTGTATATTGTACAGTTACTGTGTGGTCATTACAATATAGTTCTTGTACAGCTTAAGGTTTGACTTAGAAATCAAATTGTGTGACTCCCTTTGGCAAAAGTAGTTTTATTTTACATTAAAATACGTCAGAGGATATATTTGTGTGAAGTGCTAAAAACAGTGATATAAACATAATTGAGGTACAAATGTTGTTTGTACTTCTTTTTTATATCTACATTGTAGTGAGCTTTGGTGATGATATTTAGAAAAGTATCGCAACGTATCATAAATTTGAGAATGTATTTATTTAGACTATTTCTGTATCACAGTTTTCTTGCTTTGGTGATTTTGTTTCTTTATCAGCATCGATTGTTTAACAGTATCTGCTTCATAGCTAGTGTATTATAATAATTAGTGTCTCTCATATCTATTTCATCACTATATTTACTGAAGAAATCATGTTTTTCATTCAAGTTGTCCAGAGCCATCTATATACAGAGTTTGGCCAATGCAGTTCAAATTGGACACAATATGGCGAATGTTGCTTTTAGGGCACATACAACCGAAACCAAGTTGGTCCAACTCTTTGTACAGATAGCTCTGAGGTTGTCCATTCTTGCCAAGCAATTCATGTCATTTACCATTGTGCCTTCTGTGTTCTAAGATAGAACTCACTCAGATTTCACATTCAAATATGCTGCATATTGAAAGGTGCCATCATAACCAGTACCAATTCTCTTGCTACCCAGCTTAGGGGTGCACCAATGCCCCCCATAGAGATTGTTTTCTGATACCGGCGTATAGCTCTATGATGGTGGGAATTACAGGGAATATAAAGTGATCATGATTTTCAAGTGATATTTATGGAAGCTGCTGTGTTAAATGAGGAACGCAGAATAATGATGCTGTGTATGGCTAAATATCAATATTTTCAGTTAGAAAGGTAACAGGTATTAGGGACCACAGATGTTGGATTTTCCAGAGTTTGTTTAACTCACGGTGGATGAAGGAATGGGTATTGGTTACACAAAGCTGGCATCAGTGTGTGATGAACTTATCAAGTCAAATTAACAGAAATATACATATGTGTTACTCCATAACGTTTAGATAAGTAAGTAAAGTTAGCTCAAATGTATTTATCTTCCCCGCTGCTTCATACTATTTATAAATAATCTTCGTTTGGCAACTTCTAATTCATTTTAGGAAAAGGTTAACACTATGAACTTGTGAATGAGAAGGCAGACAGCACTACTTGCGATGTTCATACATGTTTTTGGATGCAAGTAAATGTGGGTTTCATGCATTTTGCTGCCTTAAATTATTCAGTAAATTTCAGGGAATACAAGGCTGCCAATACATGAACTATTACAAAAAGGATTTAATTCCCAACTGTGATACACATGAACAGTAAACATTTATGTTTTGTTAGGGTTGATTAAATATGCTAATTAATGCTTATAATTATGTGCTCTATCTTAATTATTTCATATATCTTTCAAAAGCAATTCACCTTTTGATATGACATCTTTGTACTTACATGTAGCAAAATTACTCAAGGATAATTCAATAGGTTTCCAATTCTATTTAAAGAATGTCGAAATGGAAAAAGAGATCACATTTTAATTGCTTGCCTTATTCAAGCCCTATTCAATTCTTGTGTTTCTTGTCATGTACAACAACTACAACAGTATTTTATCTTGAACTGATCACTGGAATTCTGTTGTGTCTGTGAATTTTATACTGTGCTTAATGAAAGGACATAGCAGCCTATAATTTACATGAAGTAAGGTTTTAACACATTATTTTTTATTGTAAAAAGTGTATCTCTCAAAATGGTGCTATTAAAGATACAACTCCGAGTAATTAATATTTTGTCTTGTAATCGTCTTTGTAGTGAGGATCTTAGGAACACAGTCTAGGCATTATCATAATTTACCACATAGGTAAAAACACGCACACAAAAAAAGAAGAAGTTTTAAATCAATTCTTCTTTCATCAGCATCCAATTACTCTGCATCAGTGTAAGATGATAGACAATTTTCCTAATCTGACCAAGTCTACCCTCCTTGAAAATTCATACATACAAGACCAATAGACAATTTCTACTCCAGACGTATTCAATTAAGACATTCATATGTTTAAGAATCAAACGGTAAAAGAGAAAATGATTTCATATCAGGAGGCCCGAATGAACAGAAGTTAATTTAGAAGATGATGGCTGATGAGTTGACTGCCTTGCATTGGTGTGGGTGTGTGTGTGTGTACGCGCGTGTGCGTAGGCTTAGGCGCGTGTGTGGGTGTGTGTTACTCACTTTTAGCCTATAGTATAAGTGCATTGTTGTTAAAGTTGGTCTGGCGTTTAGTCCAGTGTTGAAGTTTAAAATTCAGTTATACAGCGGTCACACCAACAAGGTCGCCCGAAGACCGAACTGAAAACCTCATTACCCGCATGGCTGGATTCGGTCGGTTAGGTGTTGGGTTCTGCCATAAGACTGGTGTGTTACTCCTTAAGCCCACCACACACTATACGATCCGGCTACAATCTGATTGTGCCATAGTACGTTGAATGGATATTCAAACACGTACAAATCCTGTTACTAATCGATTTTCTGAAAAGTCGTATTAATAATACACTTTATAAGATGATGACGTGGATCCTAATCAAATGATTGGTTGAAAGCGTACACGTGACCAGGCATTTATTTTGCCTGACGCGTAATCGCGCGTAATTTGGGTAATGACCGGTCATTATCAAAATCGTGTTAGAAAACATCATTTTATAAAACATAATCTCATAAAATAAACAATACGAATCATTTTGTTTGGGCATTAGTAAAATTACCCACACTTGGTACCTTCAAAACAGTCGAAACGCCCTAGGCTATCGCCTCGGGCGTGTTAGACTGTTCCAAAGGTACCTCGTGTGAGTAATTCTTACTAATGCCCTCACTGATGTGTATTATTTGTATACTAACATTTCGAGGTATATAGGACGCCTCCTTGTGGGAGGGAAAGTCATATCGGCTCCGAAACGTAGCGACTCCAGACCAGATTGTCTTTGATTTGAAGCCGACTCGGCTTTTATTTTGTCTGTTAAATGCACTAAAATCTCGGTTGTTCGTGCAGCTGTATTCTCATTCTCCTTTGGAACCTAAATTAATGATGATGTTCGTTTAGGTTTCAATATCTAATATAATTGTCTTTTCTTCAAAAAAACGGATCGCTGGAGAGTCGTATAGTAAGCGGTGGACTTTAGAAGTCACACCGACAAGACCAACACCGGAACGTCAAGACCGACCAGAGACCGACACCAGACCGAACTAAATATTTCATGTCGTCTAATGCAAAGAATCTGTCGGTTTGGCGGTGTGACTGAGGCATTAGTGTAGATATAGAGAGCGATCTGGGCCTGTCTTACAAAGAGTTATCGCAAGTCCTCCTATCAATCGCAAGTTGCAGTCTCCTTTTATGTACATAGTTGCGATTTATATCAATCGCAAATAAGGTGCGATTGATATCAACTCTTTGTAAGACAGGGCCCTGACGTTTTGTTACATAAAAAACAAGTTTTGTTTATAATATTTCATTTGAACTATTTGAATTTTATTACAAAAACACTTTTGCATATATTTGACTTTTAATTTCGATTACAGGTTTATAAAGTTTTTATTTTTGCAAGATACCATAACAGAAGCAGAATTTAGATAAAAATGACATCGATTATTTTTTTATATAATAAAATAGATATCCCTAGATAAGATGAAGATATAAAACAAGTTTTAGAAGGACCTATAACAAATTAAAGGCCCATCCCTGTCTACAAAACAGGGATCTATGTTTTTATCGTCCTTGACAGGACGACATCGGCCGATCAGGAAAAACATTATGACGTCATGCTGTATCTGAGAAACTCGCTCAATGTACGGAGCAGGGTTAGCTGGAACGGTACACTGCCCGCAGTGGACTCTATCGAAAGGACAGGCGCACAGTTTTCTCAACGACAAATGATTTGACGGACATAGACAATATTAATAGTATACTAAATACAAAAATACAAACAACAACAACCCATAACAAAAAAGAGCTGTATGATATGATTCTTTCAATGAAACATAACAAAACACCTGGGCCCGTATTCAATAAACTTCTTAAGCTTGAAATCTAAGTACTTTTTCTTAAATTTTGGCTACCCAGGTCGAAAATCCCATAGAGACCAATAGAGACCATTAGAAAAATTCTATTGGTCTCTAATGGTTTCTGTTGGAGTCTATTGGTTTCTGTTGGACCCATGGAATTGAATCCAATAGAGACCATTCAAACCATCAGAAACCAATAGAAACCAATAGCACCCATAGAAACCAATAGAAATAGAAACCAATAGGACCAATAGAAACCAATAGGACCAATAGAAACCAATAAGACCAATAGAAACCAATAGGACCAATAGGACCAATAGAAACCAATAGGACCAATATAAACCAATAAGACCAATAGAAACCAATAGAACCGATAGGACCAATAGGACCAATAGGACCGATAGGACCAATAGAAAACCAATGAGACCAATAGAACCCAATGGGACCAATAGAAACCAATAGGTCCAACAGAAACCAATAGAAACCAACAGCTAAATCTATCTCATGCATATTCATGATTACTTTATACGTGTTCACAGAAAATTACATTTATCATAATTTGTTAAGCAACTTATGACAATGTACATCAATTTTGTGATTTTTATTTTCTTTCGGCAACTAATGACCAATAGATTATTTGTTTAATCATGTTACAATTTCATTCACGTTTTAGCAATAGATATATTGATTATAATGATTACTATAAAATACTAACCAAGAAACAATTCATGTATGTTTATTATATAGAATAGTACAAGCCTTCAGTTGAAATAAAGGATATTCTTAAACTCACTTCAAGTGATCTATGTGATGGAGTTAATGCAATTGAGATTAGAATATACTTTTTTCGGTGGACAGTTGCTAAAATCGATTTTGATTTATCATTATTGATTTACCAATAGAAGCCATTGGACTATTGGTTTCAACAGAGAATTCAGAATATGGGACCATCATAAACCCATAGAAAGATCTCTAGTGGACCAACAGGAACCCCGGGCCATAGAAAATATCTAATGGACCAACAGAAACCCATAGAAGACATGGGTGGATGCTGGTCCAATAGAAGCTTTCTGTTGGCCCATCAGCATTTCTTTCTGTTGTTTGTGTTGGTCCAATAGATATTTTCTAACGGTTTCTGTTGGTCCAATAGATATTTTCTAATGGTTTATGTGGGTCCATCATTTCACTTTCCCTATTGAAACCATTAGACACCAATAGCTCTAATGGTTTCTGATGGTCCAATAGGATCGGATCCTAATGGAATTTCGACCTGGGTAAGAAAAAATCTTAGCCAAAAATCGTATTCTATAACAGCAATGGGGACTTAAGAAATTTGCCTTAAGATTAAGAAGGATTCTTAGATTTTATCTAAGAAAAAGGACTTAAGTAGCATGTCGTATTCTAATACAATCGAGATTTCTAAGATAAGTAAGAAATCTAACCTATATTTAAGCATACTACGAGGATGCTTAAATGGGGCTTTGGCACCGGCAGCTCAGTTCGGGTTTCGATCAAATGGAATAAAAACAATGCATGCAGCGCGAGCGCAGGTTATCAGTTGACCTATATAACAACGTAAGCTTCGCGTAATACAGCGTCGACGGCGCAGCGCGCAGGAGCGCCATAGGCTCTGTGTACTTGTACTTATGTATGTTTGTTTGTAATTGTACACAACAACTAAACGAGTAGCATATCGCGTACACATGCATAACACTAAATCATGACATGGCTGTCGTATATAAAGAAACCGTCTCTTACTTTATTAGTCTTTGGCGCTAAAGTATGGAAACAGGGAATAATGTGCAATCGGCATAATATTAGGTGAGACAAAATTTGTTATAGTATGAGTCTGATAAAGGTTACATCTAGCCATTTGATTAATTTTAGGCCATCATAACAGTAGACGATGTAAAACAATGAAAGGGTAGCTCCAAATCCAATGCTAGCGCTGGTCGGCCGGCTAGCGACGGCGCTCCCTTCATACTCACAGACCCTGCGGCTGCGACATAATAAGTAAGCCCGGTTGGGCTACTCGGAGTTGTTTGACAGAAAAGTATAAAAAGCCTGTACAGTGGATGTTAGATCTAGCCTCAGGTGGTCTTGACTAGACTGTTTTAGTGTCAGTTGGTCAATCCCGAAATAATTATGTGAGCATCGTTCCTCCCTTACGCTCTCCCATACATGTTAGTGTATAATTTTCGTGCGGTGCGATTTTTATTTTAACACGCAAATTACATAGGCAAATCGAGTTGCAATTAATTCGCTCGAGTCGACCACATCATCTTTCCCACATGACGTCATCGGGTCTAAGAATTTGTCTTATCTTTCGTCTTAGCTGAGACAAACTGCTTTACGTGTTTAGAATACGGCTAAGGCAACTTTCTTAACCTAGACAAATTCTTAGACATTTTCTTAGACTTAAGAAAAATGTCTTAGAAGTTTATTGAATACGGGCCCTGGGCTCGAATGATTGCCAGTAAAATCCAATATTGTGTTTTGGTCAGACATTTTCTGATATGGCATTGGATTTGTATAATTATTCTATAGAAAAGGGTCACAATGGCAAAGAAATGGAGTCATCACTTAAATTCCAAAGAAAGATAAAGATGTCCTTTTCTCAAAAATTATAGACCAATATCGTTGTTAACATTAGATTATAATTTATTTGCTAAACAATGGCGAAACGTTTGAAATTTAGACAAATCAATAATGTTTCGTTTTCTTTCACGCTTCACTCGCTCTCAAATGAATCTTTATATCACACACAACTGCGATATATGGTGCTGAATAAGTACCCTTGACCCAAATAGTGTATGAATTACACTTTAGAAATTATTACCAAGTTGCTACAAATTGTACTTGTTCGCTTCCAAATAGGTACCCTTTGTATAGGTACCCCCTTTTCTGTTCTTTTTCCAGAAAATGCCCCTTTTTTGGATGCCCCTCCCCCCCCCCCCCAATTTGAAAGACGCTCCGCTGGCCCTAGGTTAAGGTCAGCACCGTGTTACTACTCTACAAGATGCCAATGCGATGAGGATCAATTACAGACAGGCATAGAGGCAGGTGGTGGGGGAACTGGTCCTTCTACATGGAAAACCAACGCCATACCCAGCTGAAAAGTGAAAGAGGGATACAAAATACAATAAAGTTTGGTTTATCATGGAATTATCATCAGAAAAACAAAATAGTACCTCACATTCACTCAAACTGATTGTGGTGGTTCCAAAAAACAAAGTTGAGGCTCGTTCAGATATATTATGACGCGGTCAACCGGTAAACAACCAAATAGAACATAACAAAACAAAACAAAACAACCGCAGCTGTTTTTTTTTTTTTTTTTTTTTTGGGGGGGGGGGGGGGGGGGAGGTCTGTTTCATAAAACTTTTGACTTAGCTAGGACAGTAACAAATTTGATATCTATAACAAATTTAATTACGACAATGGCAATAAATAAATATCAATCGCAAGAATTCGCAACTATAATCTCCTCTCCAAGCGCTATAGTTCTCCTTAGAACTATATGCTAAGAAAGATAACAAACAGTCCTTTTCAGGACTACACATCCCCAAGAAAGATTACCGAGTCAGATTCCTTTTCAGGACTCCTCAACCCTCTCTCTCTCTCACATGGTGCACCCGCAAACCTACTGTAAGAAGAGGTAAAGGGTACTGCAAACTTGCGATTGGTGGGATCGAGGACTTGTGATCAATCGCTAGTTACTGTTTTAAGCTTCTTGAATAGGTGCATTTGATTGGTTGAGGGCAAAATGGATTATGTGAAAGTTGTTATTGATAAACAGTTTTGGGGTCCAGGATGACACTTTTTTAAAGGCCTTTGGCATATGACTCAAGCTTTATTGAATCGGAATACCACTTGCCGAGAGCCAAAAAGGCTTAACAAGTAGGCTGAGATTGAATTGTCATGTGGTTAAGAGAGGGGATAGCCATTGTTTAAAAGAGCATTGCATTACAGTTTAACCTGCTTTAGTGACCACCTTTTTCGAAAGACCACCTATATACAAAGACTACCATTTATGTTTCCCTTGAAAATGGTTTCTCATTGAGAAACATTTACTAAAGGAACCTGTAGATAAAGACCACCTGCCTATAAAGACCACTTTCTTGTCTCCCTTGGGTGGTCATTATAGACAGGTGAATTCACTGTATCAGGTTGCCGGTTCAAAACCGTAGCAGACTTCACAAGATCTGGAAGGGGACATTAGAAGAAGGCATCTCGCACCAGGCCGGACGATCGAAGGCATGGAGAAACGCCAAAAATGTCTAATCCCACAGCATATATGGGAAACACGCTGACACTAAACGACGATGATGCCGACTTACCGCGAAATGGGTGTCAAAGTGGCAATGCATCAACCACCAGCCAGGATTATCAGCTCGGAACCTTGCTATCATATACCCTCCAACTGGTATCATGATGGTGTCTTTCCTCGGAGGGTTTTTCAGGTTACGGGAGATTTTTCCTGTAAACGGGTATAGTTTAGATAGAGAACATAATTATATAATGTAGGTCTTGCGGATACGTCACCGGACGGTGGATCACATAGTCAGGGGCGGATCTAGCTTTTTGCTAAAGGGGGGTTTGACCAAAATAATGACGATGCGGAGCATCGTCCACGAGCCGCGAAGCGGCGATCCGATTTTTTTGGGGGTGTTTATTTGAACCCCGTAAATGATGTTTTCCTGGCATCTATTAACACAATGGAGACCATAAAAAGCAGTGCATGATAACGTCTTTTTAAATCAAGTAACAGTTTAATACACAGTTATATCCAGAGTTATCATGTGTTTGGTTAAGTTACCAGATGAGTTGAATATCTTCTCACAATATTTGCACTTGAAAGGGTTTCTCTCTACAGCGTGCGTTCTTTTTTTCTTTTTTCTTTTCTTTCTTTTCTTCTTTTTTTTTTTTTTTTTTTGGCCGCCCAAGGGGGGGGGGGGGGGGGGGGTTTAAACCCCCTAAACCCCCCCCCCTCGTAGATCCGCGCCTGATAGTTCGCGGTTCGAGGCCCGCCGCGGCACTAATGTCTTTTGACAAGACATTCATCTGCATTTGCCACACTTCACCCATACGGGTAAGGTAAAGCGGTACCGGACAAGAATTAATTATTTTAAATGATAGATATGCTAAGGCCGGGGTATAACAATATTGTGGAGGGCCAGGAGTGTCAAGTCTGACAGACATGGACGCTATACAAGAACTCACTATTATCATTATTATTATTATTCAAATTATCATTATCATTATACACAAATGCCTTGATCTAGCTGCAGTGTGTAAAACACTTTTTAACACTTTCTCATAATTATTTCAAACTTTATTTTCACAACATTATCTGATACTATCGCAGAGCCAAGCTGAGCTAAGCCTGTTTGTTTGAAAGTATCAACAAAGTAAATAAATTAATACCTTACTATGAACTATGAATTATTGGTTCATAATCATGACGGCAATACACTTCATGTAGCCGTTTTATTCATACTCGGTCACTGGATTCAATGAGATTTTTCACTTTACAGTCCACACTCTTAATACCAGACAGAGAGCATTCCAGTTAGTCATCATCTTACAGGAGCGCACGTGACCATCCCATACAATGACGTTCACATCATACAAGGTACAGAGCAGAGATTAGATACTTTAGATTCTGCACGACGAGAACGTAGACTGCCCTTTTAAGGCACTGGCGGTGACGTCACATTGCCTTAAAAGGGCAGTCCACGTTCTCG
Source organism: Strongylocentrotus droebachiensis (assembly GCA_035222895.1). NCBI lineage: Eukaryota > Metazoa > Echinodermata > Echinoidea > Camarodonta > Strongylocentrotidae > Strongylocentrotus > Strongylocentrotus droebachiensis. The sequence goes on from JAVYIG010003795.1 coordinate 164,571, forward strand.
TCGTGCAGAATCTAATAGTCCCTAATATACCTGCATGGCTCGACTCTGCCCTATCAATTCGTGATATTTAATCAAAAATCAAATTAAAAACCTTGAGCATCCAGTCGTTTAAAATCCTCGACGGTGAAAAACTCCCACATGGTGTCCATTCCAAGAACCTCAAAATAGTATCCATGTATATGCATCGGATGTGGTACAAGGTTTAAGGTGTTCACATACACCAGCTCCACCACCTATGGTCGTAGAAACAAAATACCGGTAAAAGCTTCACGAGACCGATAGTGATCGACTCATTAAGAGACCGACAGCTCAAGGTACCGACGGCCCATGAGACTGACCGCGCTCATAAACTCGACAGCCGACAACAAATGAGACAAACGATATCGTTAATTTCGCAGGCCTTCTGAATCTAGAGGTTTACGAGACCGATAAGCCAAGGACTTCTGACAACCTTTTCGAGGTTTCACAGGGTCGACACTGTCGGTCTCGTGGGCTTTTTCGCTAGGTCAACTGGTATCTCCCTGATGTTATCGCATTAAAACAAAGGATAAGTAGGCCTACCATGCGCTTTTTCAGAAGATTACTCGGGTTCTCGTACAGTAACTTGACACAAATAACCTCCTACTAATTGCAAAAGAGATTATTTCAATTGTTTTCGGGTCACCAAAAAATGCACTAAATAATAAAATGCACAAAATTCTAAAACCTCCAAGTGGCAGAAAGTGTTGAAAATTCTCCAAATTAAGGATTAGTATTTTTTTATTTTTCCTTAAGCAACAATAGAACCAAGCTAGTGTACACATATAATTATGCGCCGCACTGTGTCCAACTTATAAACAATCTATATTTATACATTAATCGATGACTCTGAGGAGTAGCTTACACGGACGTACCTCTAACGAAAGCAATAAAGTATATTTCAAAACATAGGAGTGATGTAACACTTGGTGGAAAATATATATATTCGGTACATTCGGTATATAAAAGTGCTCTCGGGTTTCTTGCTCGATCTTACCTGATTATATTTGATGTCAATCCGATGTGTGCACTCGCATGCTTCTCGTGAGCAGTCTTTGCTCCGCAGCGAGTCTTTGTTGCACCACGATGACTCGTCTACATCACGCCAATGAGACAGCAATGGTATTCCTGGGAAATTCATGGTAATATTGTTGATGATGGGAAGATTTGTGAGACTGTAAGTATCTGATCCAGCTAGCTCGTATGGGTAGAAGACAGGATGATGAAGCGACTTTGCCTTGTTGCGAGAAACAGCATTCAGCTCGAGATAGTGAGTGACATCAGCATGGCTTAGGTCATCTTCTTTTTCATCTGAAAATGAAATCAATGAACTCTGTGATTATTTCGTTTTTATGTTCCGTATGTCATAAATAAAACAATAGGCCTACACTCAGACTCCGCATGTAAATGAGCTTTTCATCATGTAATGAATTGTACCAAGAAAGTAGTTTATAACATGATATTAGACTTGCCGGCATCGGTGAGATCTGACACTAGTACCGTCTCAGGATCACGAAGTGCTGTCTCTGGATTAAGAACCTTGCCCTGTGCTCTTAGGTTCTTGTCAGTCTTTGGTTTGGAACCGGGAGGTGTTCCTGCATAGCGTAAAATACCTACTTCCTGTGAAGGAATGAAAACAACGATAACATTTCTTGAATGCTGTGAGCACCAAAATCGGTATCCGAGCCGAGCCGGTGTAATTGTGGGACGTCTTGAGCACTTTGTGTCACAGTGGTGGATATGTGTGCTATGAAATATCTAACATTCATTATTGTTACTTTAACTATTTTTCAGGGGCGTATTCATGATTTTGTCTCGAGCGAACGGGTACAATTCGGACAAATCCGTAACAAGTGAAGAAAGAAAGAAAAAAATATTTTCGTAGTGCTAAGTCCTTTATATTTTCTATGACGATCGAGGAAAAAAAGACGTTAGCACATCTGACAGTGCCAATTTCGAGACGATCGGTCGATCAATGGAACAACCAGAGGACTGCTACAGATAGCTTTTCTAACAATTAAGTACAGTGGATATGTAACAAATATTATACAATAAATTTAGTAGTCTAGGGTTCTGATTCATAGAGGATTAAACAAAAGTAGTATCTAAAAAATAAAAACCTGGTGTTGGGCGCAAGTAATTAGCCCGGCAACCCGAATCCAATAGTTGGTAGGTCTCTGGTCAGCGTTTAAGATGAAGTCATATCTCTCTGCGGAGAAGAGGGTGATTCTATCCACATCGATTGGATTCACTGGGGCACCATCCATTGCTATCACTTTTAGCTTATGATTATCAACCGAGATGGATAACGGGCAGACATCGTTGGCGGCACTTATAACCCGGAAGCGATACCTTTGACCTGAGGTGACATAAACGACATGATGATCGACTGTCGCAGTGGTGTTGTCAGACTTACTGAGTACTTGGTTTGTTCCTATGAAAGAAAAGACAAGACAAGTCAGCTTCAAACCTTTTCCATCCTTTCTCATAATAATGATGATAATGACGATAATAATGTAGATGAACTTTTAAAGCGTCAATAAAGATGGAAAGTCTCTATATACGCGTTTAACAACACAGTTAAAACAAAATACAATTCCATGCTTATACAGATCTCTCACAGATCAATTCCTAAATGAAATTAAAAAGATATTTATGATATCAATAACACAAAGTCAATCAAGTAATTCAGAAACTTAAACATTAAAAGAAAAGGAAGAAATATTTAAACAAATTGATAATTGATATACGTCAGTATATCGGATATGTATTAATAGGTATGGGGTGAAACCTTACACCAAAAGTTTAAAATTAATGACGAAAAAAAACGTGAGTTTTAAGAAGTTTCTTGTAAGTGTGTTAAGATAGGCTTTGACGATTGAAAGGGAGAGAATTCCAGTGAGAACACATTAAATCCATTTTTAACAAAGTTTTATATTTTCGCTGTCTCTCTCTCTCTCCTTCTGTCTTTATCTCTCTTGATTGTTTTCTCCTCTCTCTAGATCAACTGATAGCAATTATATATACTTCTGTTTGCATTTACATAATCGCCTATCAAACAGCTCACGGCTATGATAGGGGTTGTGTGTCCGGATAAATAAATAAAGCGATCACAATTGACTTCGGATCAAACAATATAAAATATCACTAACCATTGTCATTTACGGTGGGAGAGAAATTAATTCCTTTCATTTCTTTGTTTCTAGGTCTTCAAATTTCTTTACTTTCTATTCCCTTTTTTTTGCTTGTTTTTTTAATATTTTTAAACAAAATATATCTTCCTTTCAAAACAATGGTATTCTCGTCATTACTATTATAAAAATTAAATTTCTGACATCCAGTGATTATAAAGTTGTTTTTTCTTCACATGATTGTATTAGTAGGGTGTTCACAATGCATATGCACATAGTCTGCCCCATGCACACACACACACACACAACAGGAATCAGTTGGTAGAAATAGCAATTTTTGTAAATTTATTTTTAAAAAATTAAACAATATTTTTTATTTTTTATTTCACATATATTTCAAGCATACCTTTAACTACAATTCTGTGTAGTTTCATTGTTATAGGCATGTGGGAAATATATTAAATTATTTAATTAGAATATTGTCTTTTCAGCCATGTGTGACATGGCCCGCTGATATTTGGAATTTAAGGTTAATATTTGGTGTAAATATGATCTAATTTAAAATATGATTTAAAAAATGCCCCAAAAATGAACGGTTTTACTTTCCTAATTAACATAAAGAGTGCGCGAATATATAATTAGCTGAAATGACCTAATTTGCATATTTGATGAATATTCATGATTTTGTAATATGTCGATTGAAATATATTTCCATACCTGTCTGATATACATAAGTTTCACTGATGTTTCATGATCGGTTTTGATTTGATTACATATGCGCATATTAATTAGGTGGACTTAGTTATTTTCACAACTTTTTCATATCTGCAGATTCGCAAAAATGGCAAATATGACTTATTTTGTTGGCTTCTGTTTTCAAAACGGTAATAGATATGTAAGGGGTTAGGAAATTACCCTGTGACCTGTAGAGGGCGGAGTGCTGAGACAAGCCGGCACTCTTTGCTTGGCCCTCTCACAGGTGAGTTGGCCAAACTTGAACCACTGTTATGTTTAGTAAATATTAATATTGTTATGCTAAATATGTGTTATGTACATATGTGTATTGTGTTAGAACGATTTGAGTGATTATTTTGATGTATCATATGGGTTGATATGATTATATTGGAAACGAGGATTTAATGTTAAACTGTGTGATGCTTAGCGCTTTGATTTGTTATATGCATTTACATTGTAGTACATGGTTATGTACACTAATAAGTTGAACGCGCGGTACCAAAATTGGGTGTAGTGCGTGCGCGCTAATGTTGTACCTGGTCCCAGGGCCAGGACCAGGACCAGGGTACGCTCTAATTGATGTGATGAGTATAAGTCTTGGTTTAGGAATGAGGTCAGTAAGAACGGTAGGGAGCATAGAAAAGAAGTGCTTATAATAGAAGTTGAGTGTTTAAATCTATTGCTTTATATGAGGTTTATATTGACTGTTACTTCTAGTTGTTTAAGTATTTGGGTCAGGTATTTACCTGTGTTAATGTTGAGAGTTTCAGCTACATTGTACTGTGGCAATTGGTTTTTAAAGGGCAAATTTACTCGTTTAATATTTGATAACATGACATGTTTTGGGGGATGCATGATCTCCATGATTATCGGCATTAGTGATATGTAATGTGTCTGTTACTGGTTACTACTAATAAAGACTCTTTGCTTGGCCCTCTCACAGGATCTGTCGTTGATTTCGAGTTCTCGACCACCTCACAACTGGCGACCGAAGGATGGGATTCGAACCCAAGTGGACGGCGGCGTGTGCAACAGCAACATCATCGACGAGGGTGACAAGACCATGTCCGGAAGACCTCGCAAAGAGTCAAGTAGATATGTACGTCAAGAACTCGTATAGTTTTAGAAGGAGTGCTGTTCATTGAATAATAGTCGTGGAACGATAATAGTTAGCCTGGACACATTGAACATAATTTAGCAATGAGTGATAGAGCGACGACGATGTGCATGGCAAGGTGATGAAGAACATTGCTTCAAGAACTTGCTTCGAGAACTTACTTTAAGAATGTATTTTAAGTTTTAAGATAGTTGTTTTTATTAAAGATTGATATTGCTACATGTAGGTATTGGGGAAAATGTTTTTAAGTGAAGTGAGTAGATGTGGTTGAAGAGTATTACTTTTATGGAAAGGTAATTAATTATTCTTGATATTGATGTTATTGGAAATTTGAGAGTCGGTCAAGTTTTGAGAATGTTTAGATTCAATAGATTTATTTTTTGAAGTCGGTTTGGAACATGTGATAGTACCTTGGTTATTGATATTGAAATCCTTCGGAAGGTGTTATAGTTTAAAGGACTAATTTCTAAGTGAATATATTTCATGATTTAAATCGAAGTTTTTGAGATTAAGATATACATTAGGAAAGTTCTTGTATGCAATTGGAACATAGCTTGTTAATTTTTTTGTTGATACTCGCCGATATGGCTTTGTACGTTAAGATTGAAGATGGGGGAAGGAAATTAAAATTTCCTTTGATGGGTATTGATGGGCCCCTTAGCCTAGAAGCATTACAAACCAATTTCCCCAAGGCCAAGGGGCTGGTGTATTTAGACACAGACGGGATGGAGGTAGTTGTACCTGCTATCGGGGGGAATATCCATCCAATAGGGGAGTGGGGTCATGTCTACCGGCCACTTCTCCAACCTAAAGAGGACAACAGGGATAGTGTCCAAGGACAGTTGGAAAAGTTGCTGTCCCGCCCCCCACCCCAGATTATTATGGCACCTGAACGAAAGCTGCCCACATTTGGAGGCCGGCCAGGAGAGGTGGCAGATTTTGTCAACTCCATGAGGAGTGCTTTCGCCAAGTACGCCATTCCCGACCAACAACAAGGGGCATTCATCCTAGATTATCTCAAAGATGGACCGAAGATGGAGGTGAAGTCGCTAATTAGAGAGGGGAAAGGCATCGCAGATATCCTCTCGTACATTCAGGACTCGTATGCGGACCATGTCCCGGTGGGGGAGCTCCAACGACTATTCCTGGAGAGGAAGCAGCAAAAAGGAGAAAGCGTCAGAGATTTCGCGTTGGACCTTGAAAACCGTTTTCTCCGCCTCACGAGCTGGAGTGGCCGACTATATTCGGAACCAGAAGCCACCCTAGCTGAGCAGTTTATCGAGGGAATCGACGACCGATACCTTAGGAACACCCTCCAAGATAGGTATGAGGGGGGAACATCAGTTCAATTCCGGGAACTCAGGGAGGTTGCCATTAGGAGGGAACAGCGGGAGGAGGCCCGTTTCAAGAGTTCCACAGGAACAGTGCACCAGACGGCCCTCCAGTCACAGCTACAAACACAGACGAACCGGCCAGATGTAGTAGAGATGATGCGGGCAGTAAAGGAACTGGCCGATCGAGTCGTCGGAGCAGTTAGCGACCTAGCAACATCGCTGAAACCACCCTTGACTCGCAATGCAGAGAATGTACAATGCTTCAATTGTAGCGGTTGGGGACATTATGCTCGGGAATGTCCACATAAGAGACAAGGACTTCAAGATACCAGGGCTCGTCAAGACAGGGAACAGGGCCCCCAGTATACAGAGCAATATAGACGTTGGGCACCGAGAGGGGGACCATCTGCACCGCCACCGTTTCCCCATCCCGATGGGTGGGCATCTCATCCTGGGCCACCTTATGGGCAACCACCTGGCGGCTGGGTACAGCAGACCGGACCCTTACCAGTACCTTTGCCCAACCCGGGGGTATGGATGCCGCCACCAGAAGGACCACCAATTGCCCCATCTTCGATCCCTGTGGAACAGACGCCACGAAACGAAACAGCCCGTCTCAGACAGGAGGGAAGCGTTGCGATATCTGCACGTCAGACAGTGGTGCTTGAAGCACAAAGCACAACTGGAACGAGTGAGGGACCATTTGAAGTGCTTCTAGAGCCAGGAGAATGTAGCGCCTTACCGGTAGGACTAGATATCCAGCCATGTTTCGTTCGGATAGATCAGGAGGCATCCCCCATCGTAATCCGCGATATGGAAGATGAGATTGTGATCCCAAAGGCTGTCCAACTGGGTGCCCTTTGCGGCAAAGCGTCAGTCGTGCGAGAGATGGAGCAAGATGAACTGTCAGTCGAGAATCATGAGAATCCGCTTGATGTGGACTGGACGAGTTTGTATCTTGGAGAACGCACAGATCTAGAGGGTCTTCTGGAGAAACATCGCGAAGTGTTTTCAGCTCGTGGTCAGTATGAGCGCCTGAACCACACTCTGTACAACAGCACTGTCCATGCGAGTACTGGTGTTGAACCCTTCTACTTGATGTCCGGGAGAAATGGGAGGCTTCCCCATGGTCTGGTCCTAAGTGGGGAAGGACAACCAGGGCGTCAGAGAAACGTCAAGTCGTATGTCCAGCAACATCAGTCAGAACTACGAACTGCTAGGCCGATAACAAGGGCCCCTGATTGAATTTTAGTCATTTTGCTATATTTTGGTCTTATAGTTTTGATTGATAGCGTTATAGAGGATTATGTTTTTGTTTAGAGACAGGATATGACTTTTAGCAACAAATTTTATTTTTGGTTTTTGATATTTGCAAAGAAGAAAGATATGCGATAAGATATTGCATACGATTTTTGTATATCATGTACACATGCCTTTTTATGTACTTGTTAAGCTTGTTTTGGGGTCTGGTATGGATCCGTCCAGCATAGGGTCACCCCATTCATTTTTATTGAGGTTCAATTATACTTAATTACCGCTTGTGATACGTGGTTGACATTTGGACATGAAGCGCTGATTTATAGACATTATGTGCGAATTTAATGGCGATAGATAACATGATTAGTGCATTCCTATTTGAGTTGTAGGTTGGGAGATAACTTTTTGGTGAGACGACTTATGCTGGGTTTGACGTCTCGACGCTAGTAACAGTCAGTTAATTAGCCATGTTGGGATGTCTTTATATTTGTATATATGTATTTATAGTTTATACTGTGTTTTTGCGAGCTTGCACAATGACACTTAAAGGGGACTGCTGTGTAGTGGAAAGATACAGGTAATGGTGCAGTTTAATATAGGTGTTATGTCGCCACGTGCTACCTTAGTGGCAAGGTTATTATGTGTTATACGTTTGTTGGTAGTTGATGGTTTGAATATTGTTCCTTCGGTCATCGAGGGCGATGACGTTTTAAGTGGGGAAGGATGTAAGGGGTTAGGAAATTACCCTGTGACCTGTAGAGGGCGGAGTGCTGAGACAAGCCGGCACTCTTTGCTTGGCCCTCTCACAGGTGAGTTGGCCAAACTTGAACCACTGTTATGTTTAGTAAATATTAATATTGTTATGCTAAATATGTGTTATGTACATATGTGTATTGTGTTAGAACGATTTGAGTGATTATTTTGATGTATCATATGGGTTGATATGATTATATTGGAAACGAGGATTTAATGTTAAACTGTGTGATGCTTAGCGCTTTGATTTGTTATATGCATTTACATTGTAGTACATGGTTATGTACACTAATAAGTTGAACGCGCGGTACCAAAATTGGGTGTAGTGCGTGCGCGCTAATGTTGTACCTGGTCCCAGGGCCAGGACCAGGACCAGGGTACGCTCTAATTGATGTGATGAGTATAAGTCTTGGTTTAGGAATGAGGTCAGTAAGAACGGTAGGGAGCATAGAAAAGAAGTGCTTATAATAGAAGTTGAGTGTTTAAATCTATTGCTTTATATGAGGTTTATATTGACTGTTACTTCTAGTTGTTTAAGTATTTGGGTCAGGTATTTACCTGTGTTAATGTTGAGAGTTTCAGCTACATTGTACTGTGGCAATTGGTTTTTAAAGGGCAAATTTACTCGTTTAATATTTGATAACATGACATGTTTTGGGGGATGCATGATCTCCATGATTATCGGCATTAGTGATATGTAATGTGTCTGTTACTGGTTACTACTAATAAAGACTCTTTGCTTGGCCCTCTCACAGGATCTGTCGTTGATTTCGAGTTCTCGACCACCTCACAGATATATGAATTTTCTTTTTTGTATTTTTTACCACAAAGATGATATTTTAGTGTCTGATAATTTAATTTATTATTTGTGTCCGAGAAAGTGATGAATTAAGTTGTCGACTTTGTCGAATTTTACCATTTTTGCCAATTTGACCATTTCTGGCAGGTTATTCGGTAATTTTGCGATATCAAAAAAATGGTATAAAATTACAACGCATTGACCGATTTCAATTCTGTTTTTTTGTTATTTGAAGCTTTCATAAAGCTTGATCATTTGCAATCATCAGATAACATGTGTTTGTTGTACTTATTTTTGGTGTGCTATACCTAGTATTAGTACAGTGTTTTCATATTCTGTTTTCATTGTAATCTATGTAATCATATTGCATTTTCATTTATGGAAACAATTATTTTGTGGACAATTTGTGAATGATTTGTATCTTCTGTTTTGAAAGGGAAGATAAAATGAACCAAAAATAAAAATGTGTTTTCAGCGAAGCCACGCCCTCTATAAAAGTAAAGCGATTTCGCTGTTTTTAACATTCTTTTCATAATTATCTCAAGAGTAGCCCGTACCTCTTCCGTTGATCAATATGCCATCATTTGCATTTATCGCAACACCACTCTGCCCGGCAGTAGAAATGGTTATCGCCATGGACTTCGACCATTCCTTGATAGTGATCACGTGGTGTGGGTCGTCTTTATCATACAGCGCTCGATGAGGATCGGATTTCGATGATTGCCGAACTATTAACGAACCATATATACCGTCTGCACGATGAACACCAGCGTGAGAATGCCACCAGTGGGTACCTGTGTGAGAGGAGCGTTATGACAGTGTGGTGTGCGCAAGTGTGGGTGTAAGTATATTTTATATAGTTCCGTTATTTAAAAAAAAAACAAAGTACGAGGAAAACAGAATTTCAAGGAGTTTAAAGTAGAAGTCTCAAGTGACAAACATGAAAACATAACTTAAAGGCATAATAAAGAAGTAAAGACGTTTGTTTTATCGTCTACGTAGGTCTGCATTATTATGGAGTGATACGAAAACCAATATGAACAGAACTATTGCTAATGTTACTAATGTTACACCAGAGGTTTTGTGGACGAGTGGATATTTGATTTGATTTTATTTCTGCATTTTTTCCAAATAAAATATAACTGAATAACAAAGAACATAATATACATGTAAGGTATAATACAACTTAAACAAACAATAATTTCTTCATGTCAAATTTTTTTTTTACATAATATATGTACATATAATAACGAAACTTATTATTTCCATAACATATCATAAATTTTAAGTATTATCCTAACTATTCTGTTGGAAAAGTGCAGGAGACCGCAATCATAAGCAAAGCTTGACAAGGATGGCGATATGTCACCGGACTGTGGATCACAAGGTCCACGGTTCAAGTCCCACTGCGGCACTAATGTCCTTTGGGTAGACATTGATCTACATTTGCCACTCTCCACCCAGGTGTTAAATGGGTACCCGGTAAGATGCGAAAGATGCGAAAGCTAATGTGCTTAGATAATCAAGTGTGCGCTTGTAAAAATGACGCCTGGCTGGAATGGTCTCCAGGGAGTGGAGAATGTGCATACATTGTGTGCGGGTAAGCCTGAATCCGATGACTGGGGTGAGAATATGATTGCAGGGCCCTCAGGGAGAACAGTATGAATATTGATGATGGTACCCTGGGTAAACAAGACATATTATTATTACTATTATTATTATTAGATACTGCTTCTACTACTATCACTACAAATAATAATAATGAAATTAGAAAGAATTATAATAGCCTACTATTACTACTATACAACTAAAAATCACAAAATAATGAAATTAGCAACATTAATAATAGCCTATTACTTTAAAAATAGCAACTACATGTATTATTACTATATCACTACTACTACATTTACTACCAATACAACTGCTGCTACTACTATACTACTACAACATACTACTTCTGCTATACTACCACTATTACTACTACCAATAATAATAATGAAATTAGTGATAATAATAGCCGCCTACTACTTATTTCGACAACTACTATACTACTATACTACTACTATAACAACTAATACTATTGCTACTTCCACTATTACTACTACCAACAATAATAATGAAATTAGTAATAATATTAGTACTACTACTATTACTGCTACTACTACTTCTAAAAACAATAATAATAGCTACACAAATATCCAGTGGGATGCTCAAAGTGATACAGGGAACTAACATTACCATGACTTTAGCTAAGCTGCCCGAGGCGCTGTAAGCATTGAAGGGATTACTTCCTAGCAGGTACCTCCATTCACTGCACGTGGGTTGAGATTGGCTAAAATGTAAGATTAGTGTCTTGCCAAAATGACTCCGCGACTGGGACTCGAACCACGAACCATGTTGTTCCTCAGTACAGCGACACATCCGTAATTAGACCTCCACCAGCTTTAAGATTGTTTATCTGTTTCCATTGCAAGATTAATCTATACCGGTTTTTAAGGATCGTTATTGGAGCTAATCAAAACCGAAAATAGGGAGTTTTGTAAAGCGATTGTGTTGCGCATTAAAGAAATCCTTCCGCCAATCGGTGCCTATATTGTTTGGCACAAAAATTGCACTTTTGGCAAACGAGTGACAAGACAGTGCACATATCTAAGCAAAACCAAACAAACTAAGGGTTAAAGAGAGAGAAAGAGAGAGAGAGAATTATTTCTCGTACCTGGCTGTTCTGCTTTGAACTCATAAGTAAAATCATGACCTGCATTGATTGGGCATTGGGTAACTCTTGATACTCCGTCCATGTGCTGAGTGTCTCGCATATGGAACCCATGCCAGTGAATACTTTCAGCTTCTTCGTTCTGCAATCGGTTGTGCACAGTTACCCTGATGATATCATTTTCACAAACCTGAGAATGATATTTAAAGCAATGATATTATAGCGAACTGTAGAATATTTTGAAGGTTGATACGTGTTACTTAAAATTAAATCAAACAACCTACCAATTAGGTGAAAACTGATTCAACATTGCTCATCAGTTTCTTTAAAAGTATAGGGTTAGGGTTGCGATTGGGTTTTAGGGTAAGTAAAGGTTTAGTGCAAGGGTTAGGATTAGGCTTAGGGTTAGATGGGTCCAGGTTTGAAGTTGGGCATTCGGTCAGTGTAGGAAATTGACCCAAGGGCAGTTGACCCAGGCCTAGGAGCATGTGTCGTACAATACACCAGTTTACGGTTAGGGGCGCCATTTTAATTGGCGAGTAAACAAAGCCAATGACCTAGAGGTCAGTGGTTTAATCGTAAATTAAGATTGCGGCCATGCAAATTATGATGACATCACTGCCTGCGCGCTGCGTTGTGCGCGCACATCATCATTTGCATGGGCGCAATCTTAATTTACGCATAAATACCACTGACCTCTAGGTCATTGGCTTTGTTTACTCGCCAATTAAAATGGCGCCCATGTCTGCGCGTGCGCACTGATTGATCCGTAAACTGGTGTATTAACCTCAAGGGAATATCAGTTCTTTCTCCATGTATGGAGATACAAGCATTGTTTTTAAACTCATTCAGTAACACGATCTCAAAGGAGATATCGACTCAAGGGCAATTTAAGTTACCTATTCTACCCTTTACAATCATTTTCGGATCGCGTAATACGTCATCGTTTTTGCTGGCTCATTTCAATCGATGGCGGAAAAGTCTACACTGAAATTGCCTAGTTTTGATTTTTCGAAAGTCTTTTCAATCGTCCTGTTTAATTGTTACAAGAAAGGAATAAATGTGTTTATCAATCTGAAATTCAAGTCACCTGGATACTCGGTCCGGGTTGCCGACGGTTGACCGAGTAGACGGGTCTGGCATAACCGGCCATGGGTATACAATGAGGCCGATGGCAATCGAACTCGTTGAATGGACATTGGTAGCAAGCACGTGACATGGAGTAATATGATTCAATAGTCCAGTCATACTCGCACATCATAGGTTCACTTCCAGAACATTCTCGCAAACATGGATGGTCCAGATCGTTTATCCAATAACCTGTAATAAAATACAGACTTCGACAGTTGCAATTTGTTATAACACTAGGTCCTCTCAATGCGTTTTCCCATTTAAAAGAAACAAAGAACCAAAACGAAAAAAAAAATTGAATTGAATTGAAATGGTTTATATCAATCAAATGTCATCTCGGCCAAAGGTCGAATTGCGAAACATTTTACAGATTACATGTACAAAATATATACAATCATAAAATATACGTACACAAACACACATAGAAGAACGTACTAAATAAATCATAGTTATTTAACTAGACATATGATGTTACATGCATTGGTCGAAGTGGAGAACTATTTTGTGAAGGCATGAAATGACTTTGGTGCATTTTCCAATCACAGATCATAATTTTACTTTGAGTATAAAGAATGACTGATATGATAAACTGTATCTATACGACTAAACATGATTGCAGAAAAGTACGTTATGCGTAACTGATTGATATACTAGTTTAAATTATTTTATAATTCAGAATTATTGGTTTTGGTGTCAATAAATGAGTTATTTTATTTAAGTGAAGCCAATAAGTAGAAATGCAAATTTAAATAGCGTCGGAAAACAAATAATGTCTAATCAAGTTATTAGGCTATTATCAGTAAGACATGTCTTTACATGCAAGATAGGAGATAAAGGAGTTGAATCAAGGAAAGAAAAGAGATGAAAAGAGACGAAGAATATGGTTAATAACTAGATGTTCGATTAATTATGTTTGAGTGCTTATAATTTCAAAAGTAACATAATATGTGACAATTGCAAAGTAAACAGTTCAGGTATACAAATCTTCATGAGTCGCAATAACACAGATAAGGTCATTCCTTCCTTAAACAAGGAAGGGAAATTAAAAAAGGGAGAAAATTACAAACTAAAACTAACTAAAAGGTGAATATACACGTACGGTTTTAAAGTTTGTAATAGATGCACAGTACAATGTATTACTTTAATGACGAAATTAAGAGATGAAATGAAAACAAAATGTCCCGCCAGTAGCAGTGAGGATATCTTAAGTGGTAAATATTTGTTTAACACGACATTATGTACATATTTTGGGGAGCTGTTCCCGTTGCTGCTGCTATGACTTTTAAGGCACGTGTATCCAAAATAGCAGCCTCTTTAATAATAAACAAAGCTCCAAGCATATAGTGAGTTAGTTAGTTATGGGCGCACTTTCTATATAAATAGTTTAGTTCAACCTGTTTCTCACGCAACGTTAATTTTATTTGTTCAAAGGTCAAGACATAATAACAGATGACAACTCATTTCATATGAGGAAACACTAGCTGCTCGAAGTCTAGACAGTTGTCACTGACAGTACAATTTTTGATAACCCAGCTAGTGCAGTAGAGATGTGTGGTCAGCATCGTTCATTGGTCAATTCAAGGATAAATAAATAGTTCCTTTTCATGTTTATGCGGAATGGAATTATTTAAAGTAACCTTTGAGCTCGTATGCGTGAGCGTGTTTAAACATTAGGCCCGTTCTCAAATAGTGCGCTTTGGATCGCGATGCAAATATCTATTTATTTTGTTTGGGTTTTATTTTGTTTTTGTTTTTTGCGACCGTCCACACATGTCAGTTTAATGTCGATTTAGAGCCACTTGGATCGCGATGCAAAGATTGATTTTGGGGGCGACCATTCACACACAGGGAGAAATCTCGCTCGACGGCAAGAATTTCCGAACTGCGCATGCGTGAATCTCGATTGTGTATGAGCTCTTGGAATCCTGGGATGATATAAATCGATTTTTGACTATCAATACCATTCACACATAGCGCCCGGCAAACTATCGCGATTATTCAGAACAATCGCAAGACTTAGTGCGAATTGGACAGCGATATATGCGAATCGCGAAGATTAGTGAAATTATTCTGTCCACACGCGCCAAAAAACAAACCGATTTTTGGATCGTGATACAAAAATCGATTTTCAAATCTCCTTTTTTTTCTGCAGGTGTGAATGCCCCTTATGTCTATAAATACAAATACGCTATGGATTACTGTCAAAGGCTCTGCAAGAGATATTATACACCCCCCCAGTTCCCTCATATATCCATTATCTATAATGTTGATTCTAAGTTCCATTGAACAAGTCCTTTAAGTTTATGAATGACTTAGTTATCAAGTAAGGTTTCACAATGATTCATCATTAGCTTTGGAGAGTAGTGTGGAGAATATCCTGACAAGGCATTTAATCCGCATTGCTTCTCGCTACCCAGGTGTTAAACGGACTTAAATACTAGCTTGGATAGGAGAACATCAGAAATTAATGATATGTTTGGTCTCGACATACGGGAAAGTTATCTGCAACTTGATCACGATTGCAATCTACTGACCTAACTACCAATTTGAGATTCGATCTCATATTATTGGTCCGATGTATTTCGAACTTCCTCAATTCTGTTTATCCTATTTTTCTGATGACGTAGTATGTGGTTACCCTATACATTTTCATTCCATCTCTTTCTAGAATATGCCGTTATGTACACAGATGCCCATCAAGTTGGAATAATTTTTTCTTACCTCTTTTCATGAAAATTAATGTTTGAGACAATGTTAATTTATTCTTGATAGATAAAGCTTATCAGAACGTTATTTATCAATCTAAAGGGTTTGAGATCAATAAAGTTCTGTGAAGATACTGTAACAGAGTTAATAGAGTGTTCCGGAAACTGTCGATCTCATTGCTCTCGTCTCTAATCTTACCCTCAAACCATGAAACCTTTTATTTTCCCGAAGCTTTCAAAGCGGCTCTTCCTTGAACATGAACCATGCACACAACCCATTATGTAACAGAAGAGACGAGTCGAAATATTTAAATTCTATTCATTAACTATTTTATTACGAAGAAAGGCTTCTCAATATTTGAAGCCGAGTAAGCGTGCTTTCTTATCCTTGGTATCACTAAACAAGTCATGTACTATCAGATTGATGACAAGTTTGGAAGGTGGCAGCAAAGACTCGAGAAGAATCCCCCCCCCACCTTTTGGATCTCCCCGGCTTTTATCGGGAGCTATATTTTATACTGTTTTCGAGCATTCAACCCGACCTCGAAGCTAAGGACAGAGTCTTGACGTCAAACTCAGGACAAAGACTGACCTCCGATATTGAGGGCCGCACGCGAATAAAATCTGTCCCTGTCGTCTTCGATTTCGGTTTTTTGTAATTACGGACGGGGAGGCACGGCCGAAAAACAGAGTGACTGTCGTAAATCTAGTAAAGGACTATGGAGTTTGACATGCTCCACAAAACAACTATTTATACGGAAATAATAATGATCCATGCATGTATATATACTTCTAATTTGTGAATCCTGCACGTAATACAGACATATTTAAATTTACTACAAACCTTATGTAATAAAAATAATTAAGCCATATTATCACAATCATGTCATGAAAAAGGTAATGAACTATTCAAAATTTATGGGCAACACTGAACAGTATTCTTTAATTTATCTGCATTTGTACGACTGTTCACGTTTCGTTGTTGTCAACTTATTTTAAAGGGATTGTAAACATAAAAATTTAACATTAACATGAAAGTTGAAGACGTCTAATCATTTAATAATCAATGAAACCATAAAATATAAAAAGTGCGAAATCAGCAGAATAGTTGGCATGTATGGAACGAACAGATACAGAAACAGAAACAGAAACGAATACTAACATCTAACTTACCTTGAACAACCGTTGAAATAACCAACATGGAAATCACGGGCAGAGAAATTTCCCCATTTTCATTTTTTTTCACAGGAAACGGAATTCACATGGAATATCACAAGAAATCAGTGCGCTCCTGTTTTGAATACTGTAGACGAAAGACAAAACAAGCTAAATTTCAGCGTGTGTTAAAAATATATAGTGACTTGTTTTTAATAGTAGACGAAATTGGGACAATATATTTCAGCATACATCTAAATATAAACATGACTAAAAACTAAAAAGCCTCAGAATACAACATGAACTGATATTCTAGATGTCTTTGAGTAATATGCAGGAAAATACGTGCTCATCTATAAACTCGTCAACTATACACTAATGTAAAATGTACAATAAAGTAGTAAAAACTTTAGGAAAGTGTATCAAATGTGTTCCATGAGTTGTGAACGAGTAATGAAACCTTCCCACGTGTTAAAATAATAAACATGGAACACGGAGCATGACATTTTTCCTACAGGAAACGGAAATCACATGGAATATCACATGAAATCAGTGCTTCTGTTTTGAATACTAGACGAAAGACAAAACAAGCTTAATTTCAGCGTATGTAAAAAAACACTTGGTGACCTGTTTTTGTAATAGTAGACGAAAATATTTCAGCATATATAAAAATGTTAATATGACTTAAAACTAAAAAGCCTCAGAATACAACCATAAACTGATATTCTAGATGTCTTTGAGTAAAATGCAGGAAATTGCGTGCTCACCTACAAACTCGTCAAATCTACACCAAAGTAAAATGTACAAAAAAGTAGTAAACAGTTTAGAAAAGTGTATCAAATGTCTATTCCATGACTTTTGAGGAGTAATTAAACCC